>JNEY01000177.1:157818-206255 GCA_020875895.1 Aphelenchus avenae
CCGAAGCAACCATAGGGTCCCCCTTGCTATTTCTAACCCACCCCCATGGCTGTATTTAGCGGGTGGGGGGGGGGGCAGGGGGAGGAGCCCTTTGGCGAAGAAAAATTTTAAAAAGTTAGTAAAATTTTGAGCTAGAATGACTCTAAAATAGTATATATAGCCTAAATATGCAATTTTTAACGTTATTTTAGTGATCTGGGTCCATTTTGATCCGTTTTTGACCGATTTTTAGCCCCCCCCCCCCTCTGCCCCATGGGTCGCTACGCCACTGCCTCTGGTCATTCTTCCGGTCTCATCCGTCGCACAAGCAGCGAACCTACGTCAAAGTGCACGAGCCTTGGACGCGACACCCCGCGTACCGTACTCCGTATCGTACTGACACACCCGTACAGTTCTCCGTACCGTTGACTACGTTACTGGAAATACTGTCATAAAATCATGCCGTATCGTATTCCGTGCTGGACATGACATCCCGTACCTCACTCCGCACCGTTGAATACGCAGTACAGTGCGGCCCATTGTACGGTACAGCTGGCTACGTATACGATGCAAGCCATTGCTCAACAATGCCCTCCCCCTTATTTCTACCAGAATCTCCCATGCTCAGATCAGCCAGGGGCTCCTACCGTCTGAAGAACCAAGAAAAAGACTTGCAAGCTTGCTGGTCGGCTTGCCGGCGCCGTGACCGGCCTTCACTTCGATGCGCGCAATCACCGGCCTGCGCTGCGTGTCGCGGGCCTCCGTCGCGAGCGTGTGGTAGAGCTGCGCGACGTACTTGAGCGTGTGCGACGGCACCACGCGGTCGTCGTGGTCCGCCGACAGCAGCATCGTCGCGGGCCACTGCACGCCGGGCGTAACGCGAATGTTGTGCAGCGGCGAGTACCTGAAAAAGCCCTGTTAGGATGGGTCCCCAGTTGTCCGGCATTCGGGCAGCACCGGGCGCTTTCGCAAAACTCGGCGAAAACCGGAAACTTCGCCGGATTCGCCTTCTTGTGGTAGGGGACACTGCGAAAGCGACCAGCAAGCCGAATGTCGGAAACAATTCCTATCATTTGCCTCACCGTCCGGTTTGGCGGACCGAACCCGTACCGTACCCACCATTATCGTACCCCACTTCCTACCGTAGTACGGCACTGCGGTACGGTACGGGCCGTAGTACGATACGGTACGGCCCCAGTACGGTCTGCACTCGTCATAAAACGCCAGACAATCAAA
This sequence comes from Aphelenchus avenae, assembly GCA_020875895.1. Lineage (NCBI taxonomy): Eukaryota > Metazoa > Nematoda > Chromadorea > Rhabditida > Aphelenchidae > Aphelenchus > Aphelenchus avenae. The sequence goes on from JNEY01000177.1 coordinate 159,034, forward strand.
GCCGTACTGGACCTCAACCCGTACCGTAGTAGTGCCATCTACGTACGGTACGGTACGGCCGTGCCACCAGCACGGTTGCCATGCTTGCTTTATGTTAATGCGCTTCCTGCTAGCTGGATGCGTCGACCTTCAGACAAGTGGGAACTATTGTGAATGCTTGCCGGACTGCGAAAGCCGGAAGCGCTGGCGGATGCTGTGAAAGCTGCCCTATGTACATGGTGGTCCATGGCACACATTTCACGTATACAGAAATTTCCATACTCATAAATAAACGAGAAGTCCTTTGGGTCCTCCGGATTGCCGTATTCCGGCAACCACGCGGCGCCGATGGTGAACTTGTGAAAGCGCAGCATGTCCAGGACGCCTACTCGACTGATCACCGCGCCGAAGAGGTCGGGGCGCTGTCGCGAGACCGCCGCCATCAGGAGACCGCCGTTCGAGCCGCCCTGGATGCCGAGTCTGAAATTGTTGTCGGACTGCGGCCTGTTGGGACGGGAATTTAGTGCGTGGGTAAAATATTCGAGAAAATAAGGGGTCTGCTGTAGCCTATCGGGATCGCGTATTTCTGTCCCCGTATTATCGGTATAGGATACAAGACCCCAACCTGGCTCGGTCTGATATCTGGCCAAAGCTGCTTGGTCTAGCTCGATCAGCTCAGCCTAATTCAGTTAATTCATGCCGACTCAAATAACTATCCTAGATTGCGGTACGTACCGAACCGTACTGCGTACCGTGCGTTTTTTTAGCGGAACGGAACTGCAGCGGGAGGTGCAAAATGTGACATACCGGGCGGCTAGAAAATTGACGCCATTCCGTGTCCTGTTAGTGGAGGACGGCATGCAAAACGGCCGTATTGTCGACATACCGTTTTCCCTGTTGTGCTCTACGAAACGAGGTCGGTGCGGAAGGAGTTCAGTACGGAACGGAGGTCGGTACGGTGGGGGTCAGTACGGAAGGGAGTTTGGTACGGAGGGGATATCCAGCACGTATATCTTATCCCTGGCCGAATAGCTCGACTCGGTCAGCTCAACAAGCTCTGCCTCAGATATACGTCTGTCCGTTACTCTCACCTGCTCGGCTGCGTGTACTTGTTTGCGATGAGGTGCTCCGCGGCGGCGATGAAGTCGTCGAAGACGTTCTGCTTGCGCTCGCGCATGCCCGCCTCGTGCCACTTCTCGCCGTACTCGCTGCCGCCGCGCAGGTTCGCGCACGCGACGACTCCGCCCAGGTGCTGGATGAAGAGCAGGTGCGAGACGCTGAAGTAGGGCATCTTTGCGATGTTGAAGCCTCCGTAGCCGTGGAGGTGCGTCGGGTTGTTGGTGTCCAGCGCGATGTCCTTCCGGTGGATCACGTACATCGGCACCTGGAGCAAAGTAGAGTAAGAACATTCATCGTGCGGTGGCATTGGAGCGGGTCGGGCAAATTTGTCGGATAATTGGAGCAAGAGGTGGAGCGTAGGATTACACAGGAGCATGATATAGGATGGGGGGATGCGTGGTGATGGAGTAGATTACGCACAGAAGTGGCACACCCCCGTACCGGTACTTCGTGCCGTAGAGCACGGTACGGAGCACAGTAGGGCCCACGTCAAAGCTGTACTAGGCCCGTACTAGTGCATTCTTAGCCGGAGAACGATGCCGTACCGTCCCCTCAGTACTGCGTCAATACGGTACGGTAAGGAAACCCGTACTGGACATGCGCCGTACCGTACGCCGTTTTCCATGGAACGGAGTTCGTCACGGGAGAGCGGAGCTTGACACGAAGGCGGTCAGTTCGGGAACGGAGCTCGGCATGGAGGGCATCCCCAACAAGTCTTGTGTGAAGCAAGCTCTTGTGTTAAACGCACCTTTGTGCCGTCCTTGGACTCGTAAAAGATCTGCTTCACGTCCATTGCGTCGATGTCCACGCCGCTGATGCGCACGCGACGGACCTCGCGCATGTCTCGAGCAGAGTCCAGCTTGTCAACGACCTTCGCGAAGTCCACGTGGTAAATGACGCCGGGCGTGAGGAAAGATTCGAAGGAGAAGAAAGCTTCCGTCTCGCGCTTTCGACCGTAGAACCCGGAGACTGTGCCGATGGGCAACGGGATCGGATATAGCAGCGCGCCCGTCTTCAGGTCGTGCACGTACAGGCACGTCTGAAATAGACTAAGTTTGCAATGTTGTTAGTCCGGCTCAGCAGCTCATGGGACACAATTCACACAAAATCGAAAATATTTTTGTTTTTTTTATTACACTTAAGAAACAAGTAAAGTGGTTGATTTAGTCGGGTTTAGTCCCCATTTACACGTGGCGTTAAGCATGCCATGCCGCGCAACCACGGAGTTCGGTACGGATGACTCAGTACGGAACGAAGTTCCGTAGCGTCACGTGGCGCGCCACGTGTACGGAGGGAATATTCGCTAAGTGTACCGTGCGTTTGGGGAGTACTTCTGCTCCATCAAGGCACACACATACGTGGCGACCATGCGACGTGAATTAGGAACCGTGACGTGAGCCGTGACGAGATCACTTAAAGCGACACGGCTCACGGTAACCAAGTCTTATAAAACTCATTTATAGCTCCGTCCGGCACTCGCTTACCTTCACATCCTCCACGTAGGCGACCACCATTTTATCGCCGGCGACGGGCGCCACCCAGTCGAGCTTGCGGCGCTCGTCCTCTGCGATCACGGTCTCCCATTTGGACGGGCCTTCATTGGCGGTCGCCATGTTGACGCGGATGAGTTTGAACATCGGCGACGTGTGGTTCGTGAGCACCAGCGCCGAGTCACCCTCGTTATCGATCACCTAAACGTGGGATAATGAACTTCGAGAACCTTAACGCGTCGTGAGCACGACATGGCGTTAATGATGTCACCCAGTGGCGTAAGCACGATAAGGGGCAAAACGCCCAAAGGTATCCAGCCAGGGAGGATCGTAAGTATATTGGCACACCCTCCACGATAGGTGGACCCCCCCCCCTCCCCGCCCGGATCCGACGGGGATCAAGTCAAGGTCCCCAAACATCTGTGTCATACACTTGGCTGGCAGTACCGAACCGTACACCGTTCCGTGCCGTTTTTATGGAACGGAAAGAGGTAAAACGGGCCGTATCCTGTCACATTAACGCCGTTCCACGCCGTTTTAGTGGAAAACGGCACGGCAAACGGCCGTTTGGCCGATTCGTTTTTCCTGCCGCTGTCTACGGAACGGATTCCGATAGGGGGCAGCAGGGAACGTAGTTCCGTACGGATTAGGTCAGTGCAGAACGAAGTTCGGTACAGAGGGCTTATTCGCCACGTCTATCGTGACAGGCCGTGATAGTGCAAAATCCGTGATTTGCTAAATCACTTTTTTACGTATAATGACAAGGTTGTCCAACACGGCCTTATCCTTGCGTCCTTACCTCGTATTTCGCGTCGAACTTGTCGAAGAGAGGCTTCAGCGGCAGCTTTCCGGTCACCACGTGGTCGATGGACTGCAGGTCGAAGTAGTAGAGCTGGTTGGTCGGATCGCATCCCTTGTCCACGAGCACCACAAGATACCGGCCATCCTGCGTTACGCTACCGCTGCTGCAAATGCACTGATTAGCCGAGGCAGGCATCGCGAACGAAATTTAATGTGTTAACGGCAGCATACGGCCGCTGCCGCAAAAAGTGCGAAAGTTTATCTGAGTACTTCTAAAAAGTTTGCTGAAATCCTGCCTGAGGCGGGCGAGTAATCCGGACAAAAACTAAATAAAAATTTTATTTAACCTCTTTTAGTTATTTTGATTTTTAGACGTTTTATCCGAGCCTTGGCCCGCTCTGAACGCTGCTGGAAGGGTCTAGAAGACGACCCTCCCTGAAGGTCAGTCCCTTCTACTCGAAGTTTTCTTCCCGTTGCTGGCTGGAGTGTTCCAAAGCCGAACGTACCACATGAAGCTGGCGCTGTCGCGGAAGTCCGCCACGAGCACGTCCTCCGTGTCCGGCGTGCCGAGCTTGTGGTAGAAGAGCGAGTGGTACTCGTGCAGCTTAACCTCGGTGCCCTCCGCCTTGCCGGTGTGGTCCGGGTACTTCGAGTAGAAGACGCCCGCGTTCGTGTGGATCCACTCGATTTCGCTGCAATTGGAAAATGTTTTAAAGTTGGCGCTGCCCACTGGAGCTGCGCAGTTGTGCTGCTCAATAGAGGTGCTCCATTTTTCTGCTTCACTAGTGGTGCGCTTTGCTGCTCATTAGATGTGCGCAACTGTGCTGCCCACTTCGGACCGACACCCGGACCGTACCGTACTGCCGTGCTATCGGTACGGCAGTACGGTACGGGTGGGGTTTGCCGATCTTTACTACCCACTAAAGGTGCGCAGTTTTGATGCTAACTAACAAGCTGCGCAACGTTGCTGATAGCTTACAAGCTGCGCAGTTTTGCTACCCACTGCTCGGCGCCTCGAGGAGCCTGCTCACCTGAACTTGACGCCCTTGATCTCGTCGGGCAGGTCTTCGCCGGTGTTCTTCTTGAACTTCACCGTCACCCAGTCGCTGCCCTTCTCCGAGACGCCGTACGCGAGCATGGAGCCGTCGTCGGTCCACGAGAACTGCCCGATGAAGGTGGTGCCGTCGTCCGAGAGCTTGTTCGGATCCAAGAACACCGTGCCCTCCTCGTCCAGTGACTTCTGCTGGTACAGCACGCTGAAACGTGAAATTCGAAGTTATGAGCGCAGAAGCTCAATTTTGTTGAGTGGAGCAGATCCGCATAGCGGAGTGGGGCAGCACCCATCCCTACGAGGAGCACCTCCGCATCCCGAAGTGGGCCAGCTCCGCATGCCGGACGGAAGGTAGCAGCTTCGCATTCCTGAGTGGAATCCAGGGTACGTACCTCTGATTCTGAAGTCCGGAGTTGTAGTCGTAGTAGTAGAAGTCGCCGTGTCGCGCCATGCGACCGTACTTCTCGTAGTCCCACAGGTTCGTCAACCTTAAAGCTGATTTAACTTTCACGAACACCCGGCATACCTTTCGCGCATTTTCTCGCGCACATCGGACGCCTTGTGGAAGGGCTCGGAGATCTCGTTGAGCTTCTTGACGAACGCCTTGGTCTCCTCCGAGTCTGGGTCCTCCAGCCAGCGATACGGATCGTGCACCTAAAGTGGGCTGTTAAATGGGAGCAGATACGCACAGAATAGCACACGTTATTGCGAAATAGTTTTAGCTTTTGGTGGAGAAAACTTTAACAAAAAACGTTCGCAAATGAGTATTTCAACCTGTCTAGCAAAATTCTTTTACAAAAATACAACCTTGTCCCTACTTAGTAATTTTGTTTGTTCTCCAACTAGCGGGACAAACAGCAAAATTTCTCGGAAAAATTCAGAGACAATATTTATGAAAAGCTCCACAGACAACGCTGTCATGCTCTTTCGAACTTGGTGAAATTTGAGTTTTTCGAGAGCTGCTACGATCGAGCCCGGTGATGAACGGCTCGTATGGACCTGTTGTGATGAGCAGCTCGGTTTGAAGGCTGACTAGGAACAGCCAATCTTGAGCACCGCTGAGCATGAGCTTCGGTAGAGCTCATGTAACTTAGCTTTCCACTCTATTGCTTGGAAAAAGGGCAAAACGATGCTCTACCTTTTTGAGAAAGTTGTCTATTTTTTACACGCTACTCTTTCGCCTCTTTTTGGGGTCAATTTGCTGGTCAACGAGAATAAGAAGAAATGTCTGTTTCCTCGCTATTCTTCGAATTGTTCGCCTCTTTTAGGTAATTTCACTGGTCAGCCTTACGGAGAAAAACTCGCTGCTTCCGGTGTGAATGTTTGTCCTACCTTGGTGCCGTGGAAGTCGTCCACAACGGCGTCATCGCGTCTCGCTTGTGGGTACTTGTCCGGGTCGATGTCCACGTCGGAAACGCCGTTCTTTCGGTCAGTCATCTCCGCTGCGTGGAACAGTGCGGTGACAAGAAGTCTTCTTAGAGCGGAAATTCGCGAAAAAGCCTTGCGCCGCAGATGCCTGCAAACAGTTGTGCAGTCGCGTCAGACTGACCAGCGGCGGACTTCTCAGTGTGCTTTGGCCACGCTGGGGAAACTTTCGTTGCGGGACCTAGCGCGTCGAACGTACGTCCACCAGTGAAATTCTAATTCCGGAACTGGGCATGCGAAATTTGACGGTTGCTTTCACTAATGGGGGAGGGAAAAATAAAAGAAGGACTTCATCCAAAAAAAGCTTGTTGTCTCGCCTCAGTAGGAGAGTTGTTTAGGCCTTAAATGATCTAAAAGAGATAGTCCAGTTCCCTATACATTTCGGTGTACGTTGCTCTTTTGATAACCCTAATCCGGGAGCTCAGTTTTTTTACATTCCGAAGCCTAAGCTGAATATAATCCAAGCAGCATAAGAGTGAGCCTGAGCCAAGCGCGGATGATGGCTGGGTAACCGGGAATAAGCTGGGTGAGTAACAAGGACTAAGCTTGGCTGGGTACTCAGTGCTGGGTTTACATGATGAGCAAGCAATCCGGAATAGTCCGTCTAAGCGAAAAGTGGCAAACGTGCGCTATTTTTGTTGGTTGCGTGTCGCTTTGCTCAACTTACTAGTTCTGAGCAAGGTTGTTTGCTGGCTTCGATGACATGACTCAGCCGCTCCGCTCCGCTCCGGCAGTATGCAGCTCTCTTCCCGGGTATGGCTCTATCGTCTGTGCGTCAGCGCATCATTCTTACTCGAACGAGCATGAGTGCCTCGCACGGAGTCGAATCGAGGCGTCGGCCTTAGCAGGAATTGCTCATTGCTTATGTCCAGTCGCGTTGTTGACTTCATTCCGTAAAGAAGTACACGGCGAAGAGTGGAATCGGTCTCGCACTTCCGGGGAGACTGAGTAGGGTTCGAGGATCGTGAACTTGCTGCCCATCAGGTCAGGGCAAAATTTTCAAGGCATGCCCTGCAGTGTTGCCCTGCAAAATGTTTACGTCAGGCCAGGGCATCAGGTCAAGGTTATTTTTCAGGGTATCCCCAGGGTTTTACCCTGCGTGTTTTGGGGCCAGTTCAGGGCATGGGGTCAAAGTCCAGTTTTTGAAGCCGCTTTATTCACAGGTCGTGCCCTAGAACAAGTGAGCTGAAGCACTGGCAAAGCTAAAAACGACAAAGGATGCAAAACCCCCTTAAGAACCGACAGTAAAGCGCCTAAGCATTTGCATTAGTTTCAAAAGGAAAATAGGAAAAAATGTTAGGGCACGCCCTGCATGCTTTACCCCGATATATTTTGTGTCATGTCAGGGCAATTTTCCAGGGTATGTCCTGCAGGTTTTACCCTGGATGTTTTAGGATCAGCACACGGCGTCAGGTCAGGGAAAATCCTGACCTGATGCCCTGACCTGATGCATTTTGTCCTGCCCGAGCCCTAAGACTGAGTACTGGAAATAAGTCATGGATAACGGTGTACAGATCGCCCAAAATTAGCTTGTACAAGCGATTATTGATGTAGTAAGCAAGCTGTGCAACGGGTAACTTCAAGACGCAAGGGCGTGCCTAGGCAAATTTTCGATCATTTTTGTGAAATAAGAGTAAAAATCGCTCTGGCGGCGCCTGCGGCGGGCTATTTTAGGTAAAATATGCTCTCAGTTCCGACCAGTTGAACAAATTTTCAATGAACTTTTGCCTAAGAACCAAAAAAATCTTTTTGTCGGTGGGCTATAGTTTTAATAACACCAAAATCCCCGTTTTAAACCACTAAGGGGGTCAAAATCGGCCCTCCCCCCTCTCTGGAGGAGTCCTAGGCACGCCCTTGTCATGACGGACCAAGGAATGACGGATAATCCTTGGTAACGACAGAATTTGAGTGGCTTCGCTAATTCCATGACTTTATACCCCTCCCCTTCTCGCCCAAACGAGCCACACCATAAGCATTGCCTGCATTTGCTCTAATAGCCGAAAATTATTCATGTCCGTTTCCTGCGTTCTTGCATAAAATTAGCGATCCAAGGAAGTAGCCTCGACACCAAACCATCCTTGCAGAACATCCGTGATTCGCGATTGTCATGCGGTTTATCGGCAGCCAGTTCCTCGCTGCGCTCGCCGCATTTTGTGCGATTTGCGCTCAAGGTTCGGCCAGTGTAGAAGGTACGATACTAGAGAAAATATTTTATTTGCTTTTCTACATGTTGTATACACCGTAAAGCGCGTCATAGACGAAGCAGCCGGCGACGGAGAAATTGCATACCCCTTGTCCGAAGAAGAAGGGAGCCAAACGTATGCAAAGCTTGGATGGGAAATTTTGACGCGATTGGGAAAGTGAGTCCTCTTCTTAGAAGCGGCAAAAACTTGCAAATATTTCGCAGCAACTACGACATCGTCGCTTACCATCCCGCGAGTGGATGCCTCGAGCATCACGTGGAAGACCGGGGAACTGGAGTCCTTCGGCTAACGGGATATAAACGCGTTAACGTCTTCGTCGCCCGTCGTTCGAACAAGAACCCGGAAGCTGCATGGCAGGCAATTTATGCTGACGAGCGAGGACATGTGGAGATGATATGATATTGGTATTCGCACTGGGACTTTAGGGATGCGCTTTACATAGACGACCTGTGCGATCGCATCAAACAAGTGGATGACTACGTATTCAGAGTAGCTTCTGAACGAGAACTTCCGGGCCATCGCGGCGTTTAGGTAAAGGAAAGAGTCCGTTTGGATTTTAAATTCGGGACTCAGAATTAAAAATACGCAAATGAATCACAGATTTCACAACACAGAACTTACAAATAAATTCAGAATCCAGAATCGTAAATCAGCAAATTTTGGTTCGGGGATTCTGAGAAGGTTTTTCGGTGCAGTAGTAGGTGCTCCAGATGGTTGGGTTTTGCTAGTGCTAGACACTCCTAGAGACGTGGGCCGTACTATGACTGGAACCCCCCCCCCCCGCCTCGTGCCGAGGCGGGGGGGGGCCCGCCCTCGTGCCGGGATTCGTGCCGTGACGGCAAAAATAGAGCCGTGACGCGATCACTGAAATCACGGCTTTAGCACTATCACGGTATAATCACGTCACGTCACGGCGGGCAATAACGGCAGTTTTAAGGCTCGTGACGTGAGCTGTGCCGTGAGGAGACACCTCGTGACGTGAACCGTGACGCTATCACGGCATCACGTCATGTCACGGCCGACTAGCACTAGCGAACGATGCCAGCGAAATAATAGACAAGAATTTGACAAACTTTGTAAAAATATGCTGTAGCTCCGCTTAGCGGCGGTAATTTTGTAAGCCACAAGTTTCACCGGTATTACACTTCACCTAGTGCTTCTTCTAAAAAACAGAAAAAAATTCAGAATTCAAAAATACCAGTATTTAAAAAATCAGAATCGATCCCAGGGTTTAGGTGTGCCCGCCGGTTCGTCTGGTACGAGCTCGGATGGCGCTACTACCATGCGTACTGGACGTCATTGAAGTACGAGATCCCACTGAGCGTCGTGTTGCCGCAGAGCGACCCTTGGGACGACAGGTGTGGAATGTTGGTATTCTTTCCTTGATGGACCGACAGGACTACTAAACGATAATTCTCTCCACTGACATTCTTTGAACTTCGTCAGAGATTGGATAAGGTTTCTAAAATAAAGACCACTCTCTTTCCTACTTACTGAACATGCGCTCCCAAAATTCCGAAAATCCGAGAAAGCTACAGGTAAGCATGATTCGCAAAAAGACACATTTGCGCTTTGAGTTAGAACGTTCCGAAAAGTTTCGTAAAAAACTGCGTGTGCCGATGCATGCCGTGCTTCGCTGCAGACCGGGCGGAACGTAGGCACAGGTAGTAGTAAATTCTTACTTCTGTTGTATTTTTTGCAGATTGTGTCCAAAACTCTTGTAATTTTGTCTCCGAAGGCTGGTACAGCAGTCTCAATGCCGAACAATCCGCCGCTGTATCCTTGGAACGATGCAGGAACACTAGGATACAACTGAATCAGTAAAAGTTAAGCCTATCTTTAAGCGGGCGGGGACCTATATCGTTAAAGCGGGGGGTAGGGCCTGTCTTTAGAAAATCTTAATCTTCAAACTACGATATCTTACCCCTTTTGATGATAAGGATCCGCGAGCGAACCGGGAACCGGAGTAGCTATGAATTCGGAATCTCTTGTCTTTGGCGCGGGTGGTTTCCATGGCGTCCCAAAGCACTTCGCCGACGCATTTTCACGAAGAACGGCCTCATTGTTTCCAGTTTATGGTGTCATTAATGGTTATGATTGCGGCGATGACAATTATTAGATCCAGTAAAAGTCCGAAGGTACGAGTTGGCGTCAACGCTCTACTCCGCAGTCAAATGAAGTATTACTGGATACATGTGTCAGAAGATTTAAGTCGCGTTCTGTTGAAAGAATTTGCGAAATTTAACTAAACTTCCAACGCCCTGAAGTTCAACGGAACTTCCGTCAACCTGAAGTGCACCAGCCCCTTTTGAAGTTCAATGACTACTCGAAAAATTCCGGTCCAGTACACACACTGGTGGTTGGCGTCGGACGGCGGTTGACCTTTGCACCTCTGTAACGATCCGGATGGTCTAGCACGCACTCTATTCTGCAGTTTCCTTGTTCTTCACATGTCAACTCATGTGTGGCCCATTATGCTGGACCTTCCCGCCCGAGTTTTGTGTATTTTAGGGTCGCACATTGCGTGCGTGGACTCGCTTTTGCATTATCGGATTTGCACACGGATGCTAAAAAAATTGCATTTTATTTGCTCGTTGCTCTCGCGATGCCATGTATTGCGGCGGAATAGAGAACTCGCTCACTGCGGTACGACAGTCGAAGTGAAGCAAACATGGCCGTTGACGACAAGTATTTCCTGCTCTATGAGGTTCCGGCTCTGCTCGTCCATGTCTCTTTGACCGTCTGCCTCGTGTGGCAGCGACACAAGAGGCGTAACTTTGCCACCGCTTTCTTCTCCTTATTCCTGGCTCAAGGGGTCGCACGCTATGTGGGATATGCGGTGGTAAGTCGTTCAGAACATAGGAACTTTCCTCTGCTTGGTAGCTAAGGAGCGTCCAGAATTTGCGTCTTCAGGACGGGTGAAGGGGCCAGTACGAGAGTATGGTACGCAAGTTTTGTCGAAGCTTGTCGAGGCTGCGGCCCGTACTGCGGTACGGTAGAGGCTGGTTAAGTACGGTACGGTTGCCGATGCTTAGTTTTCCTGTTGTTCGCGGGGGGATTAAACTTCGTCAACCGTACCGGGCCGTGTTCCGTTCCGTGCCGTTTCCCTGTTCCACGGCACGGAACATGGTACGGCTGGGTGTCCAGGACGAACGTGCCGTACTGATACGGCACGGAATACGGCACGTCTCGAAATTCGAGGCAGTGCCGTGCCGTATTATTGCAGATCGGCACGGAATGCGGTACGGGTGGTCAGTACGGCACGGACAACGGTACGGGGTGTTCAGTACGGTACGAAGTACGGTACTGGAGGGGGTTTGCCGAAGTCTAGGTCAAATGCTCACATGCACTGGAACGATTATGTTCCTCCTTGTTTCCTGTGCAAAATTCGCTGTGCGTGTGCCTGCAGGGCAATCAGCCGGTACTTCAGCCGGAAAGAAGCGGTCTTATAAAGGCTCTGCCTTTTTAACGAGATTTGTGAACTTACAGTAGGTAGGCGCATGGGCAAAGCTTTGATCGCAACCTGATCAGTGTGGGCAGTAGGTGGTCCGAGAAACACTTTGTGAACTTTGTACATTTGCACAACTCATTTGGGTATCAACGGCGCTATCCCGTTGAACGTCTTCTTTCCCTAGTACGTGCTCAACGTGTTTCACCGGGACGGTAGGTACGACGTTTGGCGCGGTGTCGTCCAACATCTTGTCCTCGTGTTCATTATCATTTTGGACACAGCGATTGCATTCAATCGCTTCACCGCTATCCGACTGCCTTGGCTCCACAAGAAGGTTCGTTCAAAAGATATTCGTTATTCATGAACGACTATTAGATATGGTCGAACCACCGACTGATCTGTTTTCTCTTGGTAGCGTTCTTCTTCTCCCTCGCTTCGGCTATGCTAGACCGCCCACTTCTTCGAATGTTCGTCTCGCCAGAGCAAGGAACTAAGGTATTCATCGTTCTGAGGCTTACCCACTCCGTACCAGTACTCCGTTTCGTACTGCCCCACCCGGACAATATTCCGTACCATACAGTACGGCAGTATCGACCGTAATTCGGTATGGTTCTGTTCTAGTGCGAGCCGTACTAGTGCTAAATATCGAGAAAATAGAGCCGTACCGTACTCCGTGATGTCCTGACCCAACCTAGGACACCGTACCAATAGTATGACGGTAAGGTACGATATGGCTGTACCACATGTGCATATTTGACCTTTAGAGCAGACCTAAGCGAAATATTCTCGGCAATGTTCCGAATCACGATTAGCCTGAGAATAAGCCCAGACCCGAGCTTACGCTGAGAGAGACGGAAATGAGTTCAGTTAGTTTTCTTGGTTGAGGTTTAACGCNAGAGACCCAAAAAGTACGTGGTGCCCACATGTATAAGCATGGTCTGCTTCTAGCGGCCACAAGCGCAAATTTCCGCAAAAAGCCAAATTTCCGTCTGAAATTTGGTCGATGTCGCCCGCGGCGAGCCCGGGAGAACGAGCGAAAAGGCGCCGAAGTTAGGTCATTTTGGCCGAGCGGGTGCCGTACTCACCAACCGCCGCCTACAGGACGCTTATCTGGGGTTTATTTTAGCCGGCAAATTCGGGCAATTTAATCGTGGATTGGAGCTTTTCTAAACGTACCAATTTAGAAACGCTAAGAAATAAACACGATTTAGCCCTTCCGTGCGCATTGAGTACATGAACTTTTACCTGCTAAGGCGCAACAAAGTCGTCACGACTGGAAGCACGTTTGCGACTTCGACGATTGTTGCCACTTAAATGACTACGAACGAGCAGCGATTTGTAGCCACTCCACATGTTTAATATCACTTGTATCAGTTATTCCGATTGAAGATGATTCGTACACTTCGTTGCGATACGACATTAGGGAGCGTCCAGAAAGTCGGTAATCATTACAGGGGGAGGGGGGGGGGGGGTCAGGCCTCTGATTACATTTGATTACAGGGGGGATCAAAAAAGGGCCCTGTAATGATTACCGACTTTCTGGACGGTCCCTTATCCTCCGACATTATTATTGCCAGCTGAGTAAACTCGAGCCAAGAACTGTTTCACTCGACGGCGATGGCCACCGATTCTTCCTCAACCGGCTTCATGGCTCGTTCATCATTCCTGGCGCTCAAGTAGACGATGTACTTTACCACCAAATAGATCACCGCGAGGAGGAACGCGATAGCAATAACGCCTCCATAAACTTCACTTCTCGGCATACTTTGCTAAAGCACCTGTGCAAGTAAGTGAAAAGTAAGCCGAAACTTACGGCGTCTGCTGTCATCGAAACATATCGAACGATAATCGCCACTATCAAGAGGACCTATAACAAGCTGTTCGTGATCGCTTCTAGAAAAAGGCGTGCTGAACTCTTCAGCCAAGAATGGGAAAGAGAGTGTCCGCTTTGATGCCCGCGCCCGCCGACCGTCCCTTGCGCCGGTCCGCGGCGCGTGTCGGGCAGCTGCTGCTATGCTGGGTACCCATTAACATGCGATCCCGTAGACTTGGCGGCCCGTATCGAACCGTCTTTGTTCCGTGCCGTTTTGTGAAACGGAGAATGAAACAGCGGAGGCCTGTGTCCTTTCTCGTACTAGTACGGAACTGAGTACGGTTGGGTATAGTTCGGCGCCCGTACCAAGGTACGGGCCAAACCCGTACCCGTATAATACGGTCCGGCAATACGGCACGGCCTTGAAAAAAGCCGTATTACACGGGCCAAGCCGTACTACGGGCCGTGTTTTATGCCGTGTTAGTGTATACGGCTTGTCAATTTTTTACCCACCACGGGTACGGGGTACGGCACGGGTGGGGTCACCACGGGTACGGGTTTGGCACGGGGTCCCAGCGCCGATCTCTACGGTCGGGCTCGAGAACGGCACGGAAAACGGCCGCTTTTTTGCCGTTTTCGTGTCGTACTCTACGGTACGGCGTTCGGTAAGGAGGGGTCAGTACGGAGGACGGTTCCGCCAACTCTACGATCGCTTGGCCGTGCCCGAGTAATAGCTGGGCAAAGGCTGTTTTTGCTAAGCGTAAGCCGAAAGGCCGTAAAGGAGAATAACGACACGGTCTAAATCGGACCCGTAACTTTGCGGGTAAGGATTGCATTACGGCCTGTAATTACAGTGTGGGTGCGGTCCGTACTTCAGACTGCTGCATGAACCTTACCGCGTGGCCGACGAAGAGCCATAGCAGATGACGACATTTGTCAGTGATGACCGCTATTAACAGTGCAGCGGCGCTGATGAAGGCAGTGCCCGCCAAAATGTATTTCCAGACAACGAGCGAGTCCCCGACGGACGCGAAACTCATGCAGAGCCATAAGATGCCGGTAGCAAGCATTAGGATCTGGAATGTTCAACGGCTTAGGGCGCGTATTCCTCATACCGCCGGAAACGGTCATAGCCATACTAGTCAAAACTTGGCTGAATTTTGCAAAATGCCTAAGCAAAAATTGCGAAGAACATTTTGCCTATCAGTTGGAAGAAAAGACTTGTAATTCGACGTCAATGATAGTTAAATAAGGGATAACGCATCGTTAAAGGAAACAAGTGCAAAGCATAGTAACCGCCGGTTTAGCCAAATTTCAAGGATTCGTGCAAAGTTCGGCACGCGTTCCGTACCATATTACGGCTCGTACGGACCGTACTGCGGTACTATCGGCACGCCAGTATGGTACGGTGGACCCGCAATTAACGGCAGTACGATACTGGTGGATGTCGAGTACTGGTGCGGCTTCGGTTTTTTTTTTGGTAATTTAATAATAAGTACAGGCCGTACCGGGCCGTAGCGTACCGACTTACGACTCGTACTGCTCCGTACTGACCGTAATAAGGTACTGCAGTACGATATGGAGATGCGGTCAGTATGACAAAGCAGTCGGTACAGAGCGGGCCGGCAGGCACGGCTGCCGTTTGCCGCTCTTTACCTTCTTAGAACCGTCAACTTATTAGTTTATGCATTACCTTGTGGAGCAGTTGTTGACACTGTCGTAGCTGTCGTTGCGCTTCCTCGGATCTGTGTGCTCCTCCGAACATTGTGTGAGTCCCATCCATTGTTAGAATCCGTCGTTAACTCTTGTCGACAGTAAACTTTGTGGGGTACAATTAAAAGTAGAAAACGGGCGATGCAGCGCGCAGTATTCGCGAAGAGAAACAGATGCGTACCCGCCTCACGTCGGCCATTAGACCCGCACTTTTCTGACGATCGATTGAGTTGTTTTCCATATGGGTAACTATGGGAACCCGGAACCGACGTATTTGAAAGACGCGAGCTGATACTTCCCCATTGCATGAATTACTCGGTCTAACCAGAAATACATTTAACCAGGAAGTACCTCACGGATTACCCACAAAGAGGTTGTGTCCGCGGCGCATACAATCTCCCCATTAACGTTGGAACCCAGATAAAAGCGCCGCCTTCCTCTTGTCGGCTTGATACCTCCTGCACGCGTGAAACACTCCTGACATGTGTGTGTTTCTTTTCTCTAAAAAAACCTTTTCTTTCATTAATATGGCCTGTCTTGTGTTGGGCCCTAAATTTATGCATAGCTTTTTAAAAGTAGCAGTTGTTAGTGCTATACACATGGAAAGAGAAGGCTTCAAAAGCATTCAGATCAGTGAGAGCGGCATCAAGAGATTATTTAGGTTGTCATAATTCGCCTAATGACGGCCAATTACATCGCTCTTGTGTTCGGACGTCTCCCGTTTTGCTATCGTGATAGACATCCGAAGACAACATAATGATTGTCGTGACGACATCCGGCTCACTGACCAAAATTGGTGAAGAACACCAAAAATTAATTGACCACGTGTTCATTGAAATAACTCGAAAAACGGGTAAGCTGTTCCTCAGCGGAGGGAGTACTTCTCGCAGACCGCTGATCTTACCGTGCACAGGGGTCGGCAGGCGTCGGTTGAGCGCTACCCAGACATAGTAGTCCGGATAGTATATTTCGTAAGAGACCGAACTCTCGACTTGCGGCCGCGAAGGAGCCCAGGAGGTGTAGTTCACCTGACTACCATCCGTCCACTAGAGAATACCGCGAAACTTAACTATATCAGTTCATCTGTATGCAGAACCGAGAACAACCCGCGGCTGATCCACATCTTTTTATGTATGATATGCAAGACATTCAAAAGGAAACGTATGCTACAAAGACATCGGTCAAGAGTTGCCAAAATGAGAATGAAGCCAACAAGCATGCTGTGGGAACGACGAGAAGACGTCCAGGAGTGTCCTCACGAGCAAAGCTTCACTATTCCGTGAAAGAAGTTCCCTCAGCTGCGTATATTTTCAAAACCATTTCAGTTGACGCTTCCCCGGACTAAGCCCACTGAGACTTCAGTTGTCGGAAGTAAAGGGCAGCTTCCGCTTTCGGGTCGACGAACTTCGGCTTGTTCCATTGAGACATGATGGCACGCCGATACAGGTTCAACGCGACAAAGGCACACAGTGGCGTGAGCTAAACAACCAACAGCAATAGCAGTTTAGCCGTCATCCGCAAGGGGAACCCCCCTTCCCGAAATGAAACGTTTTCTTATGAACAATGAAACTTGGGCTTGGCTTTGGATACGGCAGGCTATATCGTGATTTCCTTATCGAAATCGGCAAAGCTAAGATCTGCTTATGCCTTCGGCGAACACGTTTCTAGTGGAAACCTGTGACTAAAATGCAAGGAAGACCTTTGTGACAGTAAGTTAAAGTTCTGGCCAAAGTTCTTATTAACACTAACTACTTTTTAGCCAATTTGACCTTTTTTGACAAGGGGCCCACTTTGCACAGTCTTACACCCCTGTCCTATTTGGGTTCCCTAAATAGCCCCTGTAAGAAGGCTCTTTGGTTGCAGAACACTGCATGGAAACCGCTCATTAAGTGGTTCACGCCCGTCGTTACCGTGTATCCGTATTCGGTCGCCGCTAAGGACCCGCTTTGTCCGGCGTATTCAAACGTCCGGATAAAAAACGCGATGCCGATAATTAGGATGAAGGAGATCGTCTGCGAAATCGCGCACGGGATAATTGCCGCCATGACCGCCTGGTTCTCGCTCAGCTGATAGTTGCGTGCCAGGCTGTACTTCCGTTCTTTTACCTTGCTAGATGCAGGTAGAGTGAAGTCAACAGTTCGCTCCCAGCGGACGATAGCGAGCCATAGCTCTCTGGTTGACCCGGAACTAGAGATGGCTTCCGTGCCATGCTGTGCCGTCCTCCAGTGCCGTCGTGCCGAGAACACGGCACGAGTATGGGGTCAGCACGGCACGACCCCATAAAATGCTTGTTTTATAAATGTGCCCTGCCGACCCGTGCCGTGCCGCATTCCGTGTCACACGGCACTACACACGGGACAGGAGGGGCGGGGGGGGGGACGGCACAGCCCAAGGCGCGTGGTATCTAGGTCATCTCTATCCGGAACGACGCGACGGGGCCGCTGTGCTAGTAAGTGAGGGGCTTGAATCACGTGAGAACATAAACGAACATAACTTACTTCTTGATGAGGGTGCGGTTCGTCAGCCATATGACGGCATAGATAACCAGACTAGTACCGTTAATGGCTCTCAGCCACAGGTAGATGGAACCCAGTCGAGCCGACCACACCGCATGGGTAAGTGTAGTGTATGGAAATGAGTCAAGAAAAGTGAAGTCATGATAGACAAAGACGTGACCACCAATGCAAGCGGAAATCTAAAGGCCCAACCAAACTATCGTACATAGTTATTTTTTGTTCTTATTTCGTCTTAAACTATTATTTTTTATTTTAACAAACATTATAATGAACAACATTCAGTTTTAATGTTGATTTGTTATTTATTTAATTTTTGGTTATTTTTGTTCTAATTTTTTGTGCTATCGACGTGTTCTGTTTTGCAACAGTACAATAAGTTTTTTTTGCTCTTTTCTTTTCGAAAAAATTGTTATCCTTGTTGCCGTAATTTTTGGACGTTCCTAAAATAGGTACCACAACAACTTACTGGTACCACAGCTAGCAGGATTCCGGGTAGTCGTCCGACTTTTTCGTAATCCTGTCCGCATTTAATTGCGAGTATTCTCTCGAGAATCGCAGAAACTTGCAGTAGCGTGACGCCAATGAGGTAAAACGACCTTGGGATCCGCAAGGCGAAGACGACGAAGCCTGGCGTCAGCAACGAACACGGGGCGCCACAGGACCAACGACGGATCTGAAGCATTTGTGCTCTTCGAGGGATCACGCACCTCAACGTACCTGATTGGGAACGTAGGTGGCAATGTTAGATAAGTCATATAGCGCTTGAAGAAGGCCATAGGTTGCGGCCAACACCTAGATTTGAGCGGTAACAGCGGGAAGTAGAATGTAGAAATTTAATTTTTGGAATTGCGACGAGTTTTCTTTTCAAGTTCGTTGCCGTTTCCGGTCCACATGTATTAGGTATCAGGCCGTTGTGTAAAGGACCAGCTCCGGGGGAAGCATCAAAGCTGAGGGAAGAGGGACGATCCGTGCCATTACAGAAAGTTAGGAATTTCCGAGCTTGTGAACGTTTTGAGGCCGTCCTCAAACTCAGAGATACAGTTAAATTGACCGTCACAAGGGCGGCTGGGGCCCGATCAAATCAGAGAGAGGTTGAGCGCCAGAACCCAAAGGACTAGAAAGTAGTACAAGGCGTGTCCGCTATTTGGCCACGCTCGCATTCTAAAAAAACATCAGGTACCGTGATCGGATAACGTGCGTAAAGCAACGATTTCGAGGTTCAGTGTCATGAAAACCCACATCATTCCCTTGGAAAATTACCATGAAGTTGCTGTGGAATGTCCCTTTACGCCTCCAATGAATCTTGACGATTGAGCATACAAGCACGGTGTTCGCGATGGACACTACGATTTGGATCCATTCGGAGGTAATTAGGTACCCATTTGTAGCCATTTCCACCGCAACCTTGCAGTTTGTATCAGTGACGTCGACGACGTCGGTCACCTTGCACATGCTCATCGCCGTTACGCAGAAGCCTATAATGAAACCATTGGGGAGGCAATGAGAATGTAAACTTGGAGATCTACTCGTTCAGCATCGAGAAACAGCCGGTAGGAACTGAACACCTACCATCCAATTCAAGGGCGTAGCTAGGGGGGCAAGGCAAAACAAATTTTCAACGCAATTTGGCTCAAGAAGCCTTAAAAACCTCTTTGGCGGGCCATTTTAGACTAAACACGTGCTGTTTATCCATTAAGACCTTAAATTTTCGGCAGTTTAGACTTTCAAACGTCTATGCGTAAGCCCTACGGGACATCGTAAGTCCAAGCTCCAAGGGGCAGTCTAAGTGTGTACTAAGCTGAGTAATAGCACTAAGCAGGAGAAATGTAGTTGGTACAATTACACGATGGAACACTGGCTTAAGCACCAAATTGAAGCCGGGTTGTGCAAACAGGCCCGTATATCGCATTCGATGATGAAGGCACGTAGTTCTCCTGTTCGATAAAATGCCAAAATTGGCCAGTGAACTACTATCCTAGTCCTGTTGCGGCTTCAGTTATACTTATTAAAGACGACCGTGAAACCGAGGGGGCCAGTCCATTCCTATCGAACTGTCGAGGCTTTTACGAAAGTCAATATTGCCAGTCTGCGCGGAAGCTTGACGGGTGGCATTGAGCATAAGGGTTCCATACTACGGAACATACGCGGAAAGACAGCTGGTATTAGTGGCCAGAACGTCACCGAATGTTTTATGCCACTACGCAAGAAGCATTTGTCAGGGACTGCGTATGATTATATGAGTGCGATATGATTATAAGATGCAAAGGCCGAGCACTTACATACTAGCGTCACGACTTCATGGGCACGCAATTGCCAAGTATCTAGCTTAGTCCTTACCAGTCAACTCACTGTACGAGAAAGTTGTTTCTTCTTCAGATTCCAACTTATGAATAAAATCGGTGAGTGCGGAACCTCGAATTCAGAACGTCGGATTTCCGAGAGTTAGCACCAGGCAAAATGGCCGCCGCTTGTTTCCGCCCGCCCAATTTTTTGTCACTTAGGACATCTCTGGCGGTCTGCTTATTAATGCCCGTGGCCGAGTGAAATCGCTAAATTGGAACAGCCGTCAACCCGACGAAAGGCGGCAACGCCAAGAAACAAGCAGTAAGACTTTCTCGAAGAAATCCTCGGAAAGCGACAGGAAATGGATGAGCTACACAGCTGCCTGAGCGACCAATGCTGGGTTTTTACTACTTGATCCGTGGGTCGCGGCCCCGTAGGACGAGCCGGAAGGGGGATGTTTAGCCACTGCATACGGTTGGACCCAAGCACGCCCTTGAAGTACTACATCACGCACTTAACGCATGACTAACGTGCTTTCGCTTTCGATGGATATAAATCATATTGGGGGTTTAGCCGTTTTTCTTCCGTGAACATTGTCGCGCACCTGGTTAGCAACCACGCATAGCAGCCAACGTATGCAACCAACTTAGGAAGTAGGTCTTTAGGAACAAATGCTTCTGTTAGCGACTGGACGGGGAAATGCAGCGCATTGATCTCATTGGACGTCTCGACGTCCTCTGGACGAATAGGCCGCGACAAGTGTAAACATGGAAGTTAAGATAATCGGTTTGGCCAGTCTTTTTTTCGGCCGTTGCACAAGGTGTTTACTGGAGACGTGCTGACGAGGAACGTAAACATAGACTCTCGAACCGTTGATTAAAGCCCTGGGTCCTAACCGTACACCTGACTCCCCGGGGCTAATAGAGGCGAGGCTAATTGTAGTGCTCTTTCGTACTTTCCAGCATAATTTTTCTCGCTTCTCGTGACATGAATACCATCAGTCAACGCTACTTGTCATCGCTACACGAGGCTTTCATTAAGTCGGGCACTCAAGGAAGTATCATCTCAAGGTAACCATGAGAGGCGAGAAAAATCGTCTTGCTTTGGCGAAAACTGGCCAAAACGGGCCAGTTGCACTAAAAATTAAAAATGTCTTGCCTCCTCGCAGCTTTCCTTACGGAAGGCAGCGACCCCCTTCTGGTAGGTAATGCCTGCTCAGGGTTCATAATGTTTGAACTGACATTTTGATTGGCTTTAGACCTTATATTCCCTGGCCGATATGGCACTTTGTCCGAGACAGCTCTGACTTAGCGATCACAATTGAAGATTGGCAAAGAAACAAGCCTAAACTAGGAGATTGAAGACCATTAGGAGGATTTCTTGGCCTAAGTTCGAATAGCAAGGAAGATAAGGCCTAATGCCTGTCATGTAGCCATAGGCTAAATTTTTGTAGCTTCTTTCAGAGGAAAACTGCACCGGTGCCCGAAAAAAGAGCATCAGTAAAACGCTGTGATGCCATGGCAAAAGCTCACAAGACCGAAGATTGCTTGTACTTCTTAATTTGTAGACTTTCGCTAGTTTACAACTTGTACAAATTGTTAAAAAATTTTATTGACAAGGACAAGGGTGAATAAAGGACAGTTTTCGTTCGTAGAACGAAGAGAAAATACAGAGTAATAAATATTGCACGTGCTTCATCACGCCGCCGCTCCGCCGCATTCGTTCACGTTCACGGCGGTGCAGGTAAGGCCGGCATCCAGGGAAATGTCCTGGATCACGACGCCCAACAGTCCCGCCAAGTTCTGGACCGCCGCACTCTGGACGCTCGCCACAGTAGTGCAGCATTGCAACGTGCCCGTGTTGCAGTTTGTAGTGGTGGAGCTCGAGCAGCCCAGCACGAGTATTCCGTTGACGTTCGGCCCCGAACAGCAGGCCTGTAAGTATTCTTGGTTCTCCATGACTGCGTCCCGGAATAGGCCCCGGTGCAATGTCTGGACTAGGGCTGGGGAAGGATCCGCATCGGGATCGGAAATTGGTGTTTTTGAGCCGAGAGGTGCCTAGCCCTAGTCTGGGTGCATATTTCGTGAAATTTCATGCTTCGGGTCGCTAAAAACGGCGAACATTCGGTCTGAAGTAAAATTAGAAGGGAGACCAAAGGCATTTTGATTCTATGCTGGCCCGCGCCGTTTGGCGGGCCTCAAGGCCGGGTCTCTGTCTGCGTGTCCGTGGGCCGAGCCTCTAGTCGAAGGCCTGTAGTCCAGGGTTGCCCCTCCATCCTCCCAGGAAAACCAAGACGAACCGACCTGGGTGCCGCTGGTACAGCACTGTTGCTGTGCCCCAGCCATGCGCATAAGCGTGATCGTAAGGAAGGCCACGAAGAAGATGCAGTACTTCATATTACAGGTAGCTAAAGCGGTAGTTCTCCTACGATGACGAATGCAGCAAGCGCTGTTGGTCATTTTGGTAAGGCCCTTTTATACGCATTCGAGAATGTTTTCCCAGAGCCATAGATAGCGCTCAAAACGCACGACAGCGGATCAAGCTCGCCTAGAATCACAGCCACATGTTTTCACCGAATTTTCTCCTGTCTGATGCTGTAGGCCATTCTATTTTTGTCCATACACGGAAAGTGCGGGCAACATGGTTTGAGGGGATTTCATTGCACTTTACCTGTGTGAGACGTTCAAAATATTTTCGATATGGGCAACAAAATTATGCAAATCTACTGGCGGAATGACTGTGGGCCGTTCGTCGGGCTTTTGAGGGCTTAGCACTAGTGACGAGCCGATGCGATCTATGTTTTGTTTTGCCCGTCCCGGTCGGGTGTTCCGTACTGCTCGCTCCGTTGGATTCTCGGTTATGTTGGTGCATGGGATAAGCTAATTTTCTGAAAACTACCAGGGGTAGGTAGAATCCCCCGTCGACGAACAGTTGCAAGGATCGGAAGGTTCAGCTGCAACGCCGGTGAAAAATGCATGGTTCTCTATGCGGAAGCGCTTAGCACGCATGACTTCAGAATTGCATGAACAAAGCATGGTATATGCTGTTCTAACTTTCCTGTGTTTGGTACCGCCGGTACACGTGTAAACCCGAAGAGTGGCCAGCTGCATGTATTGCCAGCAGGCAATACCGATTGGTTCGCATGCATGTCAGGAGCGTGGCCTATTGCGCGTATTCTGTTGTTTTTTGTTGAAAATCCCCTCCCCCATAGTTGTAACCGGGACACTGTACGTTCACAAATGTTGGATTTAATAGGTTTATTTTTCTAATTCGTGTAAACGCATGCTTCTGTATGCTCTATCACTTAGCATGGAAAATGCGGTACCGCTTGGTACGCATGGCTGCGTGCATGCATGACCGAAGCAAGGCATGCTGCATGCATTTTACTAAAGTTGCTTTATCCGCTTTTGCTTCGCCGTCCCGGACCCGGAACGGTACGCTACAGCGAACTATCCAGTGCGGTCAGATGACACGCCATTTCGGTCACGGCCGTTTCTGTCACGACTGTTTCGGTCACGCCGTTTCGGTCACGCCGTTTCGGTCAGGAAAATAAATTTCCGAAAGGTTGTTTCGGGCAGGGACGGTTCGGTCATGGTCACGAAAAAATGTTAAATCACCAAGGTTTATCTCACAGAATCCTGCATTGGTAAATTACGGCACATAACGACATAACCGCGCAAAGGCAGCGACATGGACAAAACGAACAAATCAAAATTGGGGCAGAGTAAAGGAAAGCGTTGGCACTGCCAAACTACACAGAGGTCAAAGAGTAGGAATAGTCAAAATGTGGAAAGCTACGCAGCCAAGTGGTGTTGAATGCGGACGAGCACATCCTCCGTCGCAGCTCAATTGCGCTGACCGGCTGGGAGGGCGACGTATTCCTCGACATCGCCTTGATATGGCCATTGTGGATGATCTTTTCGGAACTAAAAAGGAGGATTTCTAATGCTACACTGTCGGGCGACTCTTGCCGTTGTGAAAACCGCATTTTAGCTTTAATTCCTCCCGTGACCGAAACAACCTTTCGAAAATTTATTTTCCTGACCTAGTCGTTATCACCGAAACAACCTTTCGAAAATTTAAGCCGTGACCGAAACGTCCGTGACCGAAACGGCGTGACCGAAACGGCCGTGACCGAAACGACATGTAGCAGTGGCGTGCCTAGGACCCCTCCAGAGGGGAGGGGGGTAAGGGGGGACCCTTACCTTTTTTCGGCGCCGGCCTTCTACCGGCGCCGAAAAAATGCCTTGGTCCACCCTTTGGTAGTTTTCTGAAATGTCCGATTTTGACCCCCTTAGTGGTTTAAAACGGGGATTTTGGTGTTTAGAAGTAAAATAGCCCGCCGCAGGCGCCGACAAAACGATTTTTGCGATTCTTAGGCAAAAGTTCATTGAAAATTAGTATCGATGTACGTGACCAGCAAAGGCAGCGGTGTGCACTCTCCCCTGCCCGGCGCCGTGGAGTGGTAAGCCTAAGCCTAAGCACAGACTGTAGAACTGAAGGCCACGAGTGAGATTCCTAGGCCTAATAGTAAATCCCAACGGACAGGAGAGACCTAACGCTTGCCTGGTGCGTTAAGTTAACGGCGCGCTTAACTCTTTGTAAAGAATGGAAAAGGGGGACTGTACGCTATGATGCCCGTCCGCCGGCCGTCCCTTGCGCCTGCCCGTGGCGCGTGTCGGCAGCTCCCAACATGACCGCTTGGAGGGCAAATTTCTAGTGAAAATGTTTGGTATCACCTGCGGCAAGGCTAGATGGAACAGAGCGAAACTTACGTTACTCCTCATCAAAGTCGCGTAGTCGTTTTATTTCGAAAGATCTCGAAAAGTGTACTGGGTACCCATTAACATGCGATGTCGACAGAACCGTGTTCGTCCGTGCTGTTTTGCGAAACGGAGAACGGAACACCGGCGGACCGTGCCCTGTTCCGTACTAGTGGGAACGATACGGATCGGCTCGAGAACGGCACGGAAGCAGCTAAAGGCATTAAATATCCTCACTAAAAGTGTCAAGCAGGATTAACCTCAACCTTAATCAATGCGCTTCCGCATGAGGGAGGAGGAAGCAACTGTCGCGCCATCGACGGCGGTTTTCCGCGACCACGTGGCGGCGGCGGCGGTGCTGGAGACAGCTGTTGTTCCTTGAACTGCACTTAAGGGCTATTGGAAAACGTCGGCGAACTTTTTGGGCAAGCGGGGGCGGAGGATTAACAACGCAATTTCATAATAGATGTCTGGCGGCAGGAAATCTGTGATGACTCATCTTTCCGTTGAAGAAGTAGGCGGGTCCAAGCGGGAATAAAGTCATTTATAAAGCACAGCATTAGGCCCAAAATTCAGTCATACGTAACCTTTTAAAACGTTTTTTTTTTATGAATTCCGCGCGCCCTATTTACGGCGACTGCAACGTTGAATCGTCGGAAGATGAGCTTGAGGAGGGGAAATCGTCAGTGATAGTGAGAGTGAATACGCCGATGACAGTGAAAACAACGGGGAAAATCCAGACGAGGCAGAGGAAGAAACTACGAATGAAGCCATCGACGAGCGCGATCCGAGCGACGATGATTCCCTTGAAGAGGGCGAAATTGTTAGTGATGCTGATAATGATGACGATGCTTTGACTGAAGGCAACGATGCAGACATCACGCAAGACGACGCTATCGACCGCGAAACAAATGGCTCTGTAGAGGAACGTAACGATTTCGATGAGAATGAGGAAGCGCCTGGGCCCGACGGCCAGGAACTGGAGCCGGAACTGGAACCGGCCACGGACGACGAATGGAATCGCTACGTCGAGGTGATCCAGGAGCAGGAAATGCGCGCACGTAAGTTTAACATAGTCGGCTACCAGGTCGAGTTTGCGATATCGGAAGAGCTCGGCGAAGCGCAAAACCTGACTGAGACGCTAGAACGCTTAATTCAACGGAAAATCGACGAGTCCGAAGAGAAAGCCGTAGAAGCGGGATTCGAAGTGGGTTGGCTAGGAATGGCTTTCTTCGTCGAGGGCATGGATCACGAGTTCCTCGTCCCCTTCAGACCGAAACGTGAGAACAATGCAAGGAAGCTAGCAGCCGCTATGGCCGAATATGACCAGAGTGAGAAGGGATTTAAGATATTCGGTAAACGAGTCGCTCTGAAAATAACAGTAATTCGCCAGCCCGTTGGAGGGGGTCGCCCTAAAATTTCCACATCCTCAAATGAGGTAAAAAAGCCTCGTGGTAGGCCTAAGGGAAGCTGTTACGTTCTTCCAAAAGGGCCAAAACGTAAGCCAGGACGGCCAAAGGAAGATCTCGAGAAGTTCATCGACATCAATCCTCATGCTCTTTTGCGCGTTCCACCAAGCGACGACGGGTTGTGCCTATTCAAGGCTATTTGCGCGGCTATGATGTACGCTAAAGGGGGCGCCAATAACACCAGGGAGACACAGCTTTTTTTGCACAATGAGAGGAGGCTGTCGAAGCAAGCTCGAGTTTTAATGGAGGCATGTCAGGTAGATCCCGGTTGCGACAGTTATGGAATCCCTGCAGCAAAAAAAGTGCAGAAGTATCTACAAAGCGTCTATCCCTTTAAGTACCGATTGATGATCTTCGGCAAGCACTATGGAACCGAACCATGCTACAACGGCAATGTCAATGCCGAGCATACACTAGCACTGTACCACGCGGACGGCCACTTTGACGCCGTGAAAACTCCCCAAAAACTTTTCATGGCGACAGCGTATTGTCCCTCATGCGAAATCAGCTACAACCGGTCAATAAGCCATGCGATCCACTGCAAAATACGCTGCATGTATTGCTGCCGAATGGGGGCAGGATTCCCCGACAAATGCATCAACAAGGATCGCACCCAACACATTGGCTGCGTCAAATGCTACAAGACCTTTCAAACAACGCAGTGTTATGAGGCACACAAGGGCCCCACTTGCAACGTCAGCAAGCGATGTCCGGACTGCGGCGTGATTTACTCAAAGTACAATGGCCACGACTGCGAACTGAGGTGGTGTCGGCAACATATTAGGCGAGACGAATGCTGGAGGAAGAGCGAAAAGATGCCTAACAACCACATGCAGCCGATTGAGGAAGTCGACGAAAAAAACTACCGCATCGTCGCTTACGACTTTGAGTGTACGATTCATAAGAAGATTGGCCCGAACAAATGCCTTCATAACGTAAACTTCATTTCGGCACTGGTTACATGCACAAGGTGCATAGCCAAAAACACATGGAAAAATTTCGACGACACAAGATGTGGAATATGTGGACCAAGCAAAAGGCGGACTTGGGCGGCGTGGAACTGCGATAACCCCCTGAAGAATTTTACTGAATGGATGCTACGTGGAGATGAACTGATGAATGCAAGAGCAGCCAAGAAATGGAGACGTTACGCTACATACGCGTATGCGCACAACGCATCAAAGTACGACACTCACTTCGTTCTTCAGACCTTGTTCACCCGGCAGATCAAACCACCCAAGGTTTTGAGCACGGGTAACAAGTTGCTTCAGGTGTGCGTGACAAAAGCGAAGAACAACGCGAAGGTTTTCTTCCGCGACTCCTGCCTCCTTTTCCCCATGAAACTGGAGAAGGTACCAAAGACATTTGGTTTATCCGTCCAACCAAAAGGACATTTTCCTCACAGAGCAAACAGGGAGGAGAACTACGGAAAAATTCTACCCAAGCTACCAGATATTGGCGACTACATACCTTCCTCGATGGGAGCGGAAGAAAGGGCGGCGTTTGAGAAGTGGCACCGTGAGAACCAACGCACAACGAAATTTGATCTGTGCCGCGAACTGGAGGAGTACTGCATCAACGACTCGACAATCCTTCTTCACGGTCTTGTTGAGTTTCGGCGAATTTTTGGCGAGATTGGTCAGTGTGACTTGTTCCCAAAATACATGACATTCACGGGAGCGTGTCTTCGAATCTTCAAAAAGCGTTTCCTTAAACCTGATACATTTCATAATCCGCCAAACGGTGGTTATCCGGGCAATGCAAGGCAAAGCGAAATTGCGCTCAAGTGGTACAAATGGCTTGCCGCCGAGCACAATATTGACATCAGACACCACGATTCACCCGGAGGCGAACTTAAAATTGACCTTTACTCGGTTGACGGGTTTATCGACAAGGCCGCGATCACGTCGGCAGCATTCAAAAAATGCTCCGTAGAGAAATACGAATGCCCGCTGTGCCGCCTGCGTAAGCGCATGGACGAAGGCACTTTCGTGCTAAACCGAAACGTCGCGCTGGAGTTCCACGGCTGCGTCTGGCACGGCTGCTCGTTAGGCTGCTTCCCTGTAGCTTGTATCCCTACGTGCTGCGAAAAGAATACCCGGTTGGCGCGGCTCCCGAAATCATTTCGTGGAAAGACACACCTTGGACACTTTGCGGACCCCCCTGTACCGCCACCACATATTCCCCCAGTTTTCGTGTACATCCTAGAGGTTGCCGTACTTGTGGTCTTAGTATTCTGCCTGCGCTACAAGCTTATTATGCGATCTGCCTCTTCAGCAACATACGAAATTACTCCTCCTATAAAAGTTTAGCCGTATGCCTTGACGCTTTTTGTTGTTTATTATTGTAGTCAAATAAATTTATTTTGAAATGTCCGATATTTTAGTTATAGAAAATATATGTCTTAGCATTGCATCGTTGGTGACTCATACGAGCGTGGGTGTCTCGGGCACCCATTGCGAAATTCACCCGGAAAAATTCTCTTAGTCCCTCTTTACTTAATAAAGGTATTGAGAATAGGTCAGCTGTCACTAGCCCACCGCCGCCACGTGGTCGCGTTGAACCCGCTGCCGCTGGCGTGACAGTTGCTTCCTCCTCCCTCATGCGGAAGCGCATTGATTAAGGTTGAGGTTAATCCTGCTTGACACTTTTAGTGAGGATATTTAATGCCTTTAGCTGCTCACGGAAAACGACCGTTTTTTCGCCGTTTTCCGTACCGAACACTACCGAACGGCGTTCGATACGGAGGGGTCAATACGGAATGGAGTTCGGTATGGAGGACGGTTCCGCCAACTCTGCGATCGCCTAACCGCGTTCAAGTAATTATATTGGACCAAGGCTGTTTTTGTTGAGCGTAAGCCGAAAATCCGTAACGGAGAAATACCAAACGGCACATTCTAAAGCAGAACCGTAATTTTGCGGTTAAAAACTGCATAGGGCCTGTAACTACAGTGTGGGTGCGGTCCATAGTTCGGGCTAAGCGACGTCAAGTTCCGCGGCATCCTCGAGTGGACGGATGGTACGGAGGTGAACTTCACCGCTTGGGCCCCTTCACGGCCGCAAGCCGAGAGTTCGGTTTCATACGGCATCTACTACCCTGACTATTCTCTCTGGGACAACTGCGTTCCACCGACGCCTGGCGACCCCGTGTGCACGGTTAGAGGCGCCATTTGCAAGAAGGATTCACTCCGTTGAGCAACACTCTACCCGTTCCTTTGAGTTATTTCAGTAAATACGCGCACTAATTTATTTTTTAATACTCTTATGTTCAACAAAACGAGGAAACCAGCGATCTGCCTTGAAGCTTTTGTTTAAGAGAGCGTCAAGAAAGTACGATCCATTCGGAGGCAATTAGGTAGCCATTTGTAGCCATTTCCACCGCAACCTTGCAGTTTGTATCGGTGACGTTGACGACGTCGGTGACCTCGCACGTGCTCATCTCCGTTTCGCAGAAGCCTGTAATGAAACCATAGGGAGGGGGGGGGGGCAGATGAGACCGTAAACGCGGAGATCTACTCGTTAAGACTGCAACATTCACCTCCAATTCCATCACGATTCTCAATTCCCCACAAACATTGTGAAGTACCCAACCGAAAACGATGTACCACCGTAGAGGCTTATGCGCCAAAAATTAAGGCGGATTGTGCAAACAGGCCCGTATATCGGATACGACGATAAAGCACAGAGTTCTCCTGTTCGATAAAATGCCAAAATGGGCCAGTGAACTACTATCCTAGTCCTGTTACGGCTTCAGTTATACTTATTAAAAATGAGGGTGAAACCGAGGGGGCCAGTGTATTCTTATCGAACAGTCGAGGCTTTTAACGAAAGTCAATATTGCCAGTCTGCGCGGAAGCTTGACGGGTCGCATTGAGCACAAGGGTTCTATACCACGGAACATACGCGGAAAGACAGCTGGTATTAGTGGCCAGAATGTCATCGAATGTTTTATGCCACTACGCAAGAAGCATTTGTCAGGGACCGCGTAGAGTGCGATATGATTATAAGACGCAAAGGCCGGGCACTTACATAATAGCGTTACGAGCTCATGGGCACGTAATTGCCCAGTATCCAGACAACTCACTGTACGAGAAAGTTGTTTCTTCTTCATAATTCCAAAATAAGAATAAAATCGGAGAGTGCGGAACCCCAAATTCAGAACGCCGGATTTCCGACAGTTAGCACCAGGCAATATAGCCGCCGCTAGTTTCCGCCCGCGCAATTTTTTGTCACTTAGGACGTCTGTGGGGACATGCATATTATGCCAGTGACCGTGTGAAGTCGCTAAATTCGAACAGCCGTCAACCCGACGAAAGGCGGCAACGCCAAGAAACAAGCTGTAAGAACTTTCTCGGAGAAATCCTCGGAAAGCGACAAGAAATGGGTGAGCTACACAGCTGCCTGAGCGACCAATGCTGGGTTTTTACTACTTGGACCGTGGGTCGCGGCCCCGTAGGACGAGCCGGAAGGGGGATGTTTAGCCACTGCATACGGTTGGACCCAAGCACGCCCTTGAAGTACTACATCACGCACTTAACGCATGACTAACGTGCTTTCGCTTTCGATGGATATAAATCATATTGGGGGTTTAGCCGTTTTTCTTCCGTGAACATTGTCGCGCACCTGGTTAGCAACCACGCATAGCAGCCAACGTATGCAACCAACTTAGGAAGTAGGTCTTTAGGAACAAATGCTTCTGTTAGCGACTGGACGGGGAAATGCAGCGCATTGATCTCATTGGACGTCTCGACGTCCTCTGGACGAATAGGCCGCGACAAGTGTAAACATGGAAGTTAAGATAATCGGTTTGGCCAGTCTTTTTTTCGGCCGTTGCACAAGGTGTTTACTGGAGACGTGCTGACGAGGAACGTAAACATAGACTCTCGAACCGTTGATTAAAGCCCTGGGTCCTAACCGTACACCTGACTCCCCGGGGCTAATAGAGGCGAGGCTAATTGTAGTGCTCTTTCGTACTTTCCAGCATAATTTTTCTCGCTTCTCGTGACATGAATACCATCAGTCAACGCTACTTGTCATCGCTACACGAGGCTTTCATTAAGTCGGGCACTCAAGGAAGTATCATCTCAAGGTAACCATGAGAGGCGAGAAAAATCGTCTTGCTTTGGCGAAAACTGGCCAAAACGGGCCAGTTGCACTAAAAATTAAAAATGTCTTGCCTCCTCGCAGCTTTCCTTACGGAAGGCAGCGACCCCCTTCTGGTAGGTAATGCCTGCTCAGGGTTCATAATGTTTGAACTGACATTTTGATTGGCTTTAGACCTTATATTCCCTGGCCGATATGGCACTTTGTCCGAGACAGCTCTGACTTAGCGATCACAATTGAAGATTGGCAAAGAAACAAGCCTAAACTAGGAGATTGAAGACCATTAGGAGGATTTCTTGGCCTAAGTTCGAATAGCAAGGAAGATAAGGCCTAATGCCTGTCATGTAGCCATAGGCTAAATTTTTGTAGCTTCTTTCAGAGGAAAACTGCACCGGTGCCCGAAAAAAGAGCATCAGTAAAACGCTGTGATGCCATGGCAAAAGCTCACAAGACCGAAGATTGCTTGTACTTCTTAATTTGTAGACTTTCGCTAGTTTACAACTTGTACAAATTGTTAAAAAATTTTATTGACAAGGACAAGGGTGAATAAAGGACAGTTTTCGTTCGTAGAACGAAGAGAAAATACAGAGTAATAAATATTGCACGTGCTTCATCACGCCGCCGCTCCGCCGCATTCGTTCACGTTCACGGCGGTGCAGGTAAGGCCGGCATCCAGGGAAATGTCCTGGATCACGACGCCCAACAGTCCCGCCAAGTTCTGGACCGCCGCACTCTGGACGCTCGCCACAGTAGTGCAGCATTGCAACGTGCCCGTGTTGCAGTTTGTAGTGGTGGAGCTCGAGCAGCCCAGCACGAGTATTCCGTTGACGTTCGGCCCCGAACAGCAGGCCTGTAAGTATTCTTGGTTCTCCATGACTGCGTCCCGGAATAGGCCCCGGTGCAATGTCTGGACTAGGGCTGGGGAAGGATCCGCATCGGGATCGGAAATTGGTGTTTTTGAGCCGAGAGGTGCCTAGCCCTAGTCTGGGTGCATATTTCGTGAAATTTCATGCTTCGGGTCGCTAAAAACGGCGAACATTCGGTCTGAAGTAAAATTAGAAGGGAGACCAAAGGCATTTTGATTCTATGCTGGCCCGCGCCGTTTGGCGGGCCTCAAGGCCGGGTCTCTGTCTGCGTGTCCGTGGGCCGAGCCTCTAGTCGAAGGCCTGTAGTCCAGGGTTGCCCCTCCATCCTCCCAGGAAAACCAAGACGAACCGACCTGGGTGCCGCTGGTACAGCACTGTTGCTGTGCCCCAGCCATGCGCATAAGCGTGATCGTAAGGAAGGCCACGAAGAAGATGCAGTACTTCATATTACAGGTAGCTAAAGCGGTAGTTCTCCTACGATGACGAATGCAGCAAGCGCTGTTGGTCATTTTGGTAAGGCCCTTTTATACGCATTCGAGAATGTTTTCCCAGAGCCATAGATAGCGCTCAAAACGCACGACAGCGGATCAAGCTCGCCTAGAATCACAGCCACATGTTTTCACCGAATTTTCTCCTGTCTGATGCTGTAGGCCATTCTATTTTTGTCCATACACGGAAAGTGCGGGCAACATGGTTTGAGGGGATTTCATTGCACTTTACCTGTGTGAGACGTTCAAAATATTTTCGATATGGGCAACAAAATTATGCAAATCTACTGGCGGAATGACTGTGGGCCGTTCGTCGGGCTTTTGAGGGCTTAGCACTAGTGACGAGCCGATGCGATCTATGTTTTGTTTTGCCCGTCCCGGTCGGGTGTTCCGTACTGCTCGCTCCGTTGGATTCTCGGTTATGTTGGTGCATGGGATAAGCTAATTTTCTGAAAACTACCAGGGGTAGGTAGAATCCCCCGTCGACGAACAGTTGCAAGGATCGGAAGGTTCAGCTGCAACGCCGGTGAAAAATGCATGGTTCTCTATGCGGAAGCGCTTAGCACGCATGACTTCAGAATTGCATGAACAAAGCATGGTATATGCTGTTCTAACTTTCCTGTGTTTGGTACCGCCGGTACACGTGTAAACCCGAAGAGTGGCCAGCTGCATGTATTGCCAGCAGGCAATACCGATTGGTTCGCATGCATGTCAGGAGCGTGGCCTATTGCGCGTATTCTGTTGTTTTTTGTTGAAAATCCCCTCCCCCATAGTTGTAACCGGGACACTGTACGTTCACAAATGTTGGATTTAATAGGTTTATTTTTCTAATTCGTGTAAACGCATGCTTCTGTATGCTCTATCACTTAGCATGGAAAATGCGGTACCGCTTGGTACGCATGGCTGCGTGCATGCATGACCGAAGCAAGGCATGCTGCATGCATTTTACTAAAGTTGCTTTATCCGCTTTTGCTTCGCCGTCCCGGACCCGGAACGGTACGCTACAGCGAACTATCCAGTGCGGTCAGATGACACGCCATTTCGGTCACGGCCGTTTCTGTCACGACTGTTTCGGTCACGCCGTTTCGGTCACGCCGTTTCGGTCAGGAAAATAAATTTCCGAAAGGTTGTTTCGGGCAGGGACGGTTCGGTCATGGTCACGAAAAAATGTTAAATCACCAAGGTTTATCTCACAGAATCCTGCATTGGTAAATTACGGCACATAACGACATAACCGCGCAAAGGCAGCGACATGGACAAAACGAACAAATCAAAATTGGGGCAGAGTAAAGGAAAGCGTTGGCACTGCCAAACTACACAGAGGTCAAAGAGTAGGAATAGTCAAAATGTGGAAAGCTACGCAGCCAAGTGGTGTTGAATGCGGACGAGCACATCCTCCGTCGCAGCTCAATTGCGCTGACCGGCTGGGAGGGCGACGTATTCCTCGACATCGCCTTGATATGGCCATTGTGGATGATCTTTTCGGAACTAAAAAGGAGGATTTCTAATGCTACACTGTCGGGCGACTCTTGCCGTTGTGAAAACCGCATTTTAGCTTTAATTCCTCCCGTGACCGAAACAACCTTTCGAAAATTTATTTTCCTGACCTAGTCGTTATCACCGAAACAACCTTTCGAAAATTTAAGCCGTGACCGAAACGTCCGTGACCGAAACGGCGTGACCGAAACGGCCGTGACCGAAACGACATGTAGCAGTGGCGTGCCTAGGACCCCTCCAGAGGGGAGGGGGGTAAGGGGGGACCCTTACCTTTTTTCGGCGCCGGCCTTCTACCGGCGCCGAAAAAATGCCTTGGTCCACCCTTTGGTAGTTTTCTGAAATGTCCGATTTTGACCCCCTTAGTGGTTTAAAACGGGGATTTTGGTGTTTAGAAGTAAAATAGCCCGCCGCAGGCGCCGACAAAACGATTTTTGCGATTCTTAGGCAAAAGTTCATTGAAAATTAGTATCGATGTACGTGACCAGCAAAGGCAGCGGTGTGCACTCTCCCCTGCCCGGCGCCGTGGAGTGGTAAGCCTAAGCCTAAGCACAGACTGTAGAACTGAAGGCCACGAGTGAGATTCCTAGGCCTAATAGTAAATCCCAACGGACAGGAGAGACCTAACGCTTGCCTGGTGCGTTAAGTTAACGGCGCGCTTAACTCTTTGTAAAGAATGGAAAAGGGGGACTGTACGCTATGATGCCCGTCCGCCGGCCGTCCCTTGCGCCTGCCCGTGGCGCGTGTCGGCAGCTCCCAACATGACCGCTTGGAGGGCAAATTTCTAGTGAAAATGTTTGGTATCACCTGCGGCAAGGCTAGATGGAACAGAGCGAAACTTACGTTACTCCTCATCAAAGTCGCGTAGTCGTTTTATTTCGAAAGATCTCGAAAAGTGTACTGGGTACCCATTAACATGCGATGTCGACAGAACCGTGTTCGTCCGTGCTGTTTTGCGAAACGGAGAACGGAACACCGGCGGACCGTGCCCTGTTCCGTACTAGTGGGAACGATACGGATCGGCTCGAGAACGGCACGGAAGCAGCTAAAGGCATTAAATATCCTCACTAAAAGTGTCAAGCAGGATTAACCTCAACCTTAATCAATGCGCTTCCGCATGAGGGAGGAGGAAGCAACTGTCGCGCCATCGACGGCGGTTTTCCGCGACCACGTGGCGGCGGCGGCGGTGCTGGAGACAGCTGTTGTTCCTTGAACTGCACTTAAGGGCTATTGGAAAACGTCGGCGAACTTTTTGGGCAAGCGGGGGCGGAGGATTAACAACGCAATTTCATAATAGATGTCTGGCGGCAGGAAATCTGTGATGACTCATCTTTCCGTTGAAGAAGTAGGCGGGTCCAAGCGGGAATAAAGTCATTTATAAAGCACAGCATTAGGCCCAAAATTCAGTCATACGTAACCTTTTAAAACNCACCGCATAATCGCTAATGACACCCGTGAAGCCCATAGCCTTCCACATCGGTATCAAAGTAGAACGAGTGATCATGCGTCGAGAGGTCGAGGTCCCCGTCGCTACAGTTGAGGTCTTCCTGGCCTTCGCAGACCTTGTGGAACGCTCCAGGGCCCATGTCTCCAGGGTACCAAACTTCGGTGGTGTGATGCCAATACCAGGACTTGATGGAGGGCGGGATCGCCGGGACGATGTCCTTCGCGTGGACGAGGCGGAACGAATAGGGGACCTAAAACACGAAGCTTACGTGGCGGGCAATACATGCCCCTAAAACTTATACAGGTCACACTAAGGAAATAAACATTTTTGGAAAACTGCCTGCGGCATGTGATGCCTTGGACATGCATGCGTGCAGTAATGCGTACCAAGCGGTGCAATATGATAACGGTAGCGGTAGGCATGCTTACTAAGCGCATAGGCACATACACAGAAGCACGAAATTTGCCCAGCTCTACGTAACGGGATCTTCTCCCAAATTTCTGACGTTGCTCGACAGACTCTCCTCGCTAATCTACCGTGGTACACTTTCTTAAAAGTGAAAAAACGAGCGGTATCGCATGCAGAAAACTTGAAAGTGCCGTGGTACACTACATACCACGAGGAAGGGCGGAATGTGCATGGGGGAATGCTGAAATACTGGTATACGCGTGAGTTTTAGCCTAGCCAGCGCTATTCGAGCCACTGAAGATAGTCTGCTAATAGAGTCTCGTCGGCTTTAGCACCGCCAGTCGGAGTAAACAAGGATGGCCGATCAACGCTTATGAGACCCCGATTGCATTGCTCTTTACGCGGGCGAGTGTCTCGTCAAGACTAGGGTAAGCACTAGTTCACTGCCCCAAGCTGTTAAAGCCAACTTTTTAGCGTTTTTTTTTTGTCAAACCCAAAGCTACCGGGTAAACCAAACGTACCGCATAGTCGTGCGCCAGCGCGTAGTAGATATTGCCCACTCTCGGCTGACCAAAGCTAACAAAGCGGAGATCGTTCGAGACTCCGACGGTGTTGCTGATTGCAGCCGCTGCTAGGCTCGCCAGGGCAGCTCCGAGTGAGTGACCGGTGACCTGCGAGAAGCCAAAATTATATTAAAAAGTCCGGCTTAATTCGGTTACTCCCTACCCAGATTTGATAGTCCGGGTACTGCTTTCGTAGTTGCAGTAGGTCGCTATGCATGCCGGCCTGCCAGAGGTTGTTGAACGCGTCGAAGAAGTACTTGCTGACGCTGCCCATGTTGTAGAATCTGACCTGGCCATAAAGCACGACGGCTTCGACTTCGTGCACAATTTGCATGTCCGATTTAGAGCCCCTGAAGCGTCGCTTTACCTTATCGATCCGCGGCTGTCCGTAAATACGGACCGTATCGTGACCGCAGATTGACGTATTCTTTGTTGCAAAACGCTTTTTGTCCGAGCTCTCGCATTTGCGTCCTCGGTCAAAAACGCCGAAAAACGCTTCGTCGATCAAACATCGAATACTTTGGCAAAAATGAATATGCTTTGCGGTTTTTGTGCAAACGAAATTCGCCCCTCCTCTTTACCCATATGACATGCGTATACATCCAGAACGGCGGGTATTCTATTATCATTCTCTACGGTGTTTTGCAGGCCGAATTTTTCGGTTTACAAGTTTGCAGAAGTCCGAAGGTCATCCGTAGTCATAAAAGCGAACAACCAAAGGCTGATAAGCATCGAGATGGAACGTACCGGAACGCAAATATTATTGCCTTGTCCGCATGTGACACGGCGGAGTATGCGAAGCATGTGTCGTTTCGCCACGTGACGGATGACGTATCGCAGTGAACGCTGTACGAGCGATGAAGCTAAAAAAACTCTAGTAGCAGTGTTACTAAAGTAACTATCAGTAAGCTTGCGATAGCACTAGGTGGCGTCCAGAAATTGCATCATGATGTTTGACACTTATTTGACCCCGGGCCCCTCCATCCTCTCCTCATAATGGGCCCGTCATGAGACCCCTGGTCCCCACTCTGCCATCATCGATAAACGCCTTGTACGACCATTAACTTTACTTCATTGCACGTGTCGTGTCCCCTTCCCATTCAGTCAAACTCACTTTTACGTTGGGCAGCCGGTGGCGGAAGCAGTCTGCCGGGTCAACGTTGTATGCGGCAGCGCTAAGCGGCATCATCATATTCCGCGCGAAGTCTTCGTCATAGGGAAATTTTCCACAGAAGCCTTCGTTGAGATAGAAAATTAGGACGAGTAAACCGACGTTCCTCCGCATCATAATGATCCTTCCCGTATGACCCGACTCTGGGAAGGACAGAATGGACACCGCTATCGGAAGTGCTTTTACTTGCGTAGTTTTCACTTACAACATGCGATGTTTGCGTGATAAGGCCCGCCGGTGTACGTTGAAGAACAGTCGAGCGACAAAGGTTGTCAATTCGAAACGACCGACGCTTATCAGTGCGTATACGCATTCCGCTTGTGCTGTGAACGCAAATGTCAAAGGGGACGGAAGCAGGAAAAAGGGTATGTGATCTCCAAACACTTCTGCCTGCTTTTTGTTAATGGAAGTGGGCTACAAGTGGAGATGCAGCGTTCCTGATCCTTTTCGTAGTTAGCTTAACGAAAGTCACATGAATCTCCAAGTGCGAACAAGCAGAAGTCTGAGCGCCGAATTCCATGGGTTCTGTGATGTACAGCTCTCAGTACGAACCAGAAGCCTGTCTGTTTCGAATTCGTCGGTGACGTTGTTTTAGAACTTCGTGGTGTTTTTCTTACTAGGGCCCGGTAAAACACACCCCCCCCCAGGGCTGAAAACAGGGCAGGAGAGGAAATCCTGTCCTGAAGTGCAGGGCAGGACTGTGTCTCAATTGTTATCACGACATGCTTACAGGACAGGGTTTTCCAGTCCTGTCCTGATACCCAGGACAGGGCAAAAAACCCTGTCCTGCTATGCAGGACAGGATTTTCGCAAGTTTGCAAGTTAAGCTTTATGGAGAGCAGCGCAGTCCAGCATGACATGGTCACAACACCAGTAAAAGTCTATTGAACCAAACGAAACGCGAATGGGGAATAGGTCGGGACAGGTCAAGACATGCCAGTCCGATCGACAATTCTGCAGCGGCGCAATTTTTGCAACGAAATTTCTGAAAATACAGAAAATAAAGGTCCTGAAAAAATATCAGGATTTTGAATTTTACAGGCCAGGGTAGCAGGACTTGGCGAAAAATAATGTCCTGTTTCACAGGGCAAGATTTTGTTTCATTCATACCAGGGCAGGACCACAAGGCAGGAAATCCTGTCCTGAGCCTGTTGAACAGGGTCCTGGATCCTGCCCTGCAGCGACCCCAGTTCTTCCTTCGTAGGTTGGGCTTAGGTTTACTGCATATTAGCCTGTTGCTCAAGAACTAATTGTCATGCCTTGTCGAGATCGTGAAAACAACGAGCGCGTAACGAGGCCAAGACAGGTAGGATACCAGAAGATCGTTTAAACGGCCCGGGCATCCCATATAGTTCATGTTCTTCTTTCGATCGCACGGCGCCGATTGCCGCCCTAGTTTATGGCGGTATGTACATGTGCCAGCTTTATTCCATATCAATTAAGGCAAAAAGACATTTATGAAGTCACCAGAAGCACTTCAGGTTTGACACGCTCGTTACGGCAAGATTATCTAAACACGAGTTGCTACCATGTGAATGCATTCGTGCATACGTTGAGTCAGTCCCTTAGCCCGCTGGCTGCGAGCTCTACTTTCTGCCAATTTAACACCCGCTCACTTCACTTTCAACTCGTCCGCTCTGACGGAGGCACTATTAAAGAGTTTTTTTGTCGACAAGGACCACTTTTGTCGCAGGTACGAAACCATAAGTTTCGCTGACAACAAACTTTTTCGATGAAAACCAGAAAAATGTTTCGCTGAAAAAAAATCACCGCAAACTGTTTCACTAAAAAACATGTTTACGATGAACAAAAAATAAAAGAAGTGTTTTGCTAAAAAAAACTAATTTTTTCGCTGACAATGTCCACCTGCAAAAATGTCGTGCTAAGACGTGTTTTTAACGCTAACACGTGAAACGATGATCCGTGGATCCTTAGCAGAACAAAACACTTACGAGTGAAGGACTTCGACGTTTCCGTAGATTACAGCGCAGCAGGAGCGGACGCAGCCGCAGCACCCACACTTGTGGCCGGCCCCATCGCTGGGTGCGCTGTCGTCCAGAGGCTGCCGAGGCCCGCAGCACGGACGCTGGCAACCGTAGCAGCCGCAGTGCACGCACATGACGCCAATGAGCAAGGAGGAAAGCAGGGAGCGTCTAAAGCAGTCGAGATATTTCACCGTTTCCGCTGGCTTCGCAAAAAAGTTGACGAGCACCGTACTTCTCTCTAATCCGTTCCCCCAACGAGCTTCTCAGCTAGGCATTTGAGGGGAGGAGTAGCTAAGTGGACTCAAGTCTAAGGCATTATTTGAGCATCAAACTATAAAATACGTTAACCTTTTACTGAAGAGCAATGCCCCCTTTCAAGGTCAATTTTTTATCACTTTACGCCCTCTAAACATTAAATTATCGACGAAATTTTATTGCTGTTTCCCCAGTTTGTTGTACTCGTACTGTTGTACGAGTACGGTACGCCCAAGCCCATTCACAGGGTACACCGTACCGTGTACAACGGATTTAACGGTACGGGAGCGTGCCGTACAACGGTCCCAAAGTTCAAAAATTTTCCGTGGAAAACCTAAACCTACTTAAGGACAGGAATTAGGAACAGGAATAGCGCGGAATAACACTGCAGTTGAGCAGTGCTCTAAACTTTGCAGAACCCTTCCGCTCCCGTTACACAGCGCCGTTTCGTGGAGAACGGCACGGCACGGAACGGCGTCATTTTCCCAACCGTGTCGAGCTCTGTTCCGGGCTAGCCCGGAACGGAACATGCACCGTCCTGACCCTTTGCCGTTCCCAGCCGTCGTGTTATAAGAACGGGAAACGGCACGGAACGGCATTCGGCCGGGACGCCAAGTCTGCTGCGCTACAGCGCAGCTGGGACGCCAGCGTGAAAAAAGCACGGTTCATATCGCGCACTTAGGGGGCCATCCAGAAAACTATGTAATCATTACGAGGGGGGAGGGGGGGGGGGGGGGTTTCAAGGCCACGATTACGTAATCAGCACTAGGCAAAATGGGCCCGCCGCTAGGCGCCGCCAGAGCAAATTTTGACTACTATATATTGCAAATTTTAACCTGAAGGCCCGTTCACAATCACCGAGTGTCGCACTTTCTCACACTTAGTGCGAGAGTTTTGAGTTGATTGTGAACACTCGAAAGTGTCGCACTAAGTGTCGCAAAGTGCGACAGTTCACACTAAGTGTGAACTGTCGCCCAAAATGAGGATCAAAAAATTTTGATTTTCGCTCACAGTCGACACTTTTTTCATCGCCGAAAATGGCCGTTTTCGACCAAATTTGCCCATTTTTCGCCCAAAGTTTTGCCGAATTGCCGTATTTTTGCAGGATTCGCCGAATTTTTGCGCGGTTTTGGGCGATTTCAAGTTAATATTTTCATTCAAAAGTTTGACAAAATGACCAAAACACCGTTGGTGTCGCCTGCGGCGGGCTCAACTCCAAATACTTTGGCCCGTCCACGCCTAGCGGTGGGCCTATTTTTGGTATCTTTTTGGCAAATTTTCCGTCTTTCTGACAAATTTTTTTATGTTTTTAGGCCACAGCTTTTATCCAAAACTTCATGGTGTAAATT
This sequence comes from Aphelenchus avenae, assembly GCA_020875895.1. NCBI lineage: Eukaryota > Metazoa > Nematoda > Chromadorea > Rhabditida > Aphelenchidae > Aphelenchus > Aphelenchus avenae. Next base: position 200,240 of record JNEY01000177.1, read on the forward strand.
ATAACTAAACAAGGTTAATTAACGTCCTTTTTAGGCCTATAAAACGGTCCCCAAACCCATACATACGAGATTCCTAGCGTCGCAGAGTTTGTGGCCACTGTTCGGCCCACCAGAGCGACTTATCGATCTTGCGATGCCCAAGAAGCAAAGAGAGCTTCAAAGGACCCTTTTCGCTTATTCCGGCTGTGCAATCCCACAGAACAACTTCTGTTGAACAGGAACATGCTAAGCAGGAGCATGTTAAGCAGGCACATGCAAAGGAGGAATATGCTAAGCAGGGGAACACGCAAATGAAGGAACGTGCGAAGCAGGAACATGTTACGCAGAAACATGCAAAGCTTACTAAGAAAGAACACGTTTGTCCTCCTACGCGAAGGCTGTCACTTCGTGAAAGTGTCCCCAGGCATCAGTTCGCGAATTCACAAACTGACGCGCCCGAGACGTCAATTCGTGAAAAAACTTTTATCTTGAAAACAACAATAGCTGAGTCTAGGCATGAGCCTATGCCTGAGACTCAGCCTAATTTGCGTGGCAGAAATCATGTTTTCCAAGTTTTTGGTATTTTCACGAAATGACGACCTACCCTCCTACGCTAATCTTAACACGCTTCTTAGCTGAACCAGTTTATTTATGGATAACGAGAGTAAAGCAGTGGAAAAGCCACCTGTACGCAGTTGGCCAAAATAAGGGTAAGAAAAAAGACGAAGCTCTCGCCGACGATTGATTTTGGTGCGTACAGTAGGCACAAAAAAACCACTAAACGATTAAAGGCGATTTAAAGTAGGACGATCACGATGAAGTAGAGCCACTCGACCGGACGACGACGGATCTAAAGTTTGAGGATTCAGTGAGCGGCAAGAATGCACGGTACTCCTCCTGGAGGATTTTGTCTCCCTCGCCCAATTTCGGCCCGCAGCAGGGATGTGTCTGAATTCCCGATTCCGAATTCCGACATTTTTTTGCGTTCCGAATTCCCTTCTGATAAAAAAGTCTAAATTACGAATTCCGACTTGCGCAAGAAACTAATTGTGGTGAATCTCGAAAAGCTTCTTTTCTGTCACCATAACCTGCCCATTTACGACTTCAAGTACCGCGAATAAAGTGCTTCTTCCGATTTCCAACAACGAGGGGAGCGTTCCGATTCCGAATGCCGTGTTCCGACGATAGAACCGGCGCACCGGTAGGTACAGGACCATTCCCGGGAATAGGTCCCACTGGGGCATTTGAACTGACGGTATTTCACAGCGTTCTTACCCATTCACTGGCTACCACCAGTTCATGAGATCGCCGTTGCCGCTTCCCAGATAGTCCAGATCGTTCCCACCCGCAGCGTAATTTTCGCTTGAAACGAGCAATTTTAACCCTAAAATTTCGGTGGTATCGCCTGCGGCGGCCATTTTGTGAACCTTTCCCTGCTTTCAATTTTCGCTTTTTTTTTAGTTAGCTAAATTTTTAGTTAGCTAACAAGGGGGAGGGGTCTAACTGTTGCCATCTTAAAGTGGTCGAAATTATTGTTATGAATACGCCGTAAAACGAGTAGGGACTAGCCTGAGAAAAGACGTCGTTCGTCATTAGCAGGTGGCTGGGCATTTGGAAATGAGCGACTCTGCGTTAGTGAGCGGTCTTATAGAAAGAAGCGTGGCCGGTGGGCGGGGAGGGGGGGGGGGTGGGAATAAGCCAGACTGCGCAATTTCACGTCGTCGTCATCACCGCTAGTGCTAGACCGGGAACTGACGAAGACGCAAAACACGCACCAAAGGTTGGCTCACTGCTGCTCAGAGCCTTGGAGCGTTGCAAGGAATTACTCATTCAGAGCAGGGATATTTTAGTGTTCGAAAATTTCGCAGCGTGGTGAGCAAGACTGAAGAAGTTGTTATGGTCGTCGTCGCGCACGCAGGGCCGAGCCTCACAAATACGCGTAAAAACTCGTCAGCGGATCACGGATCCGTGATTGGCGCGGACCAAGCATGGACGATGGCCAAAAACCAATCCGAATCCGAAGCCCAGAAAAAATCGACGCCGGATACCGAATCCGAACTTGGGTAAAACCACCGAATACCGAACAAAACCGAATCCGAAGGTTCACCGAAGAGAGGTGCAACGCAGTTCCTGAAATAACCCCCCCCCCCCACACACACACACACAAAATATAATCCCAGGGGACTGGTCCCCATTGGAAGATATATGGAAAAACCAAATGGGGGAACCCATAGATATCCAAACGTAGGGTACTTTCCAGACAAGGCTCACTGAGAGGGTAATGCCATTATGCATTACCATCTGTCCTTCCGTAAAAAAAACAGAAAACGCCATGGGAGGAAATCATGTTTGGTACGGATGGCGTAGTAGCAAGCCCGAAAATGCTATAAGTGGCCCCTACGGTGGGCTAATTTGGCTTGAACCCATATGGGGGAGGGGACGTCGCACCCGCTCGCTTCTTTTTTTAGCCAGTGATGGCTAAGGGTCGCCAAGCCAAGCTGCTTTATTGCAGAAACGCATTCACGATTTCGGCAAACGAGCAAAATCAAGCGGATGAATTCCGTCCCGAAAGTCGTCTACCGGCGTCATTACAGGACTCGAGAATAGCGAAGGACCCGCGTTCCTGCTGTCTGCCGAAGGAGTGCTGCCATCGTTCGAAAAGTTTCGCGTCCTTCTCAGCGATCTCGGTTGAAAGGAATATGGCTCGGCGAAAGGGCTCTCCTCGTACATCTTTCTGGCAGTCGCTGGGAAGGTCTTGTAGTCGAAGGTGACGTCCATCATGGCGACCTGTTCGCGTAGCGGAAGCGCAGTCGGTGCTCTGAACGTGCAGTATTTTCACTCGGTACCTCGTCGTCGTTCAGCGAAAGGCTAATCTTGTTGGACGGGTTGCTTTAGAAAGCTATAAACGGGGTTCCGTCTTAGGAATGCAACATCGTGTTCGGCTGGCTTAGTAACATTTTAGTCTTAGGGACGCCCACTAAGGAAGCGCAAGACATACTCCGATTAAATTAAGTTAACGTGAGCTAAAAGTGAAGTTAGGGAAGATTTTCCGAACAAAAAACAAAGAATCATATATTTTGTGCCATGAACCAATTTTCTAGGAACCTAGAATTCCGTCATGAAGGTTTGAAAGTAGCAAATGGGTAGGCTCAGAATGAGTCAACCCATTTGCTACCTACCGCTATACCGATACCTCTGAGCCGCTCGAGGTATCACGCTACTCAAGGACCGTCATCACTTGGTTTTTTTATCATGCGACTCACACGACATGCTGCGGAAACTTAGCGGATGTGAGAAGCGTCGCTTTCTTGGCGCCCGTGCCGACTTCTTCTCCTGCCTGACGTGGCCATTCGTGTATCCCTCGCGAGGGACCATCTTCGTCTTGTGGATTTTGTCGAGGCTGAACGCGAACCCTGGACCTTACCAAAAAAGAGTTTGCGCTTACTTGACGTTCGAAGCCGAGCCACTGTACGGGTGGTTAGTGCCGTCGTTGGCCTTCTTGTCCGAATATCTCAGTGGACGGTTCTTGTCGAATGCGTCGCGGTATTGTTCAGGATGGGTGCCGGCGTAGCGGTCCGCTAGTTGCATCGAAACCTGCAAACTGCGTATGCAGTGAAGCGGAGACTTTAGCGACTCCCTCCGTAAACCGTGAAGCCGTCTTGTAGGGTCCAGGCAGTCCAAGCGGTCCAAGCTGTCGCATCAGTACCATACTGGCCCACAAGTACCGCAATGAACCACCGTAGCGTAAAGCCGTATCATACTTACTTTCCACGGTGTACCGTAGGCCGTACCCTAAAGTCGTCCAGTACCTACCCACCCGTACGGTAGACCGTAGCGGTAATTACGCCTAAGGTTTACGGCTACGGCTCCGCAACCGACTACAATTGACGATCTCTAATGTAAACCCTCGTAAAATCAAGATTACCGTTAGGTTCCTATCGATGACGTAGTTGCTTTCGAAGTCGTCTTCATCGGTGCCTAAATCAAAGCGTTCTGAACGAACGGATTTCCTTCGGGACCTACCCAATGGATTCAGGAGCTCTTCTGCGACCTTGATCCACGCTAAGTAGAAGAAGACTTGCAGCATCGTCATGAACGGGACCACCAGGTCTAGCTGAAAAATTGACGCCGCACCCAGCAATCATCCAAGGAGCGTCGACGCTTACCTCGCTAACATTTGGTGCCGACGGATGCGTGATAAACTGTCGAGAAAATAAGCAAATGGCGAAGTAGCATCGTACAGCGACGAACACGATTTGCGGGTACGCTAGCGGAATAGGTACCTGAACGAAGGTGCTTAGTTCCTCGATCGTTGCGGAGTAGGGCACGGTTGGGTCGTCCAGTACGGTGTACGATACGGAGGTTCAGTACGGTACGGAGTACGGCTACCCGTTGCCGACCCTTTACTATTTATGAGGGGAAGGTCCTGTCGAGGGAAGGTCGGTATTGAGTGAGTAACACGGCACTTGAGACTTACCCAGTCAAAGCCGAGCAGCGTACGCAGATTTCGCTGGTAGCTGTTGATCTCCTACGAACCTTCATCGTTGTAAGCATAATAAGTAATGCAAATTCACCTGCAGAACGCTGTTGGCCAGCGTCTCGGAGGTGATCTTCTTGTCGGCACAAGCGCGCATGACCAGCTCGCAGGCCCAGTTGGTAGGCGTCCAGTGATGCTCATAAAAATCACTGAATTTCAGAAGCTTGTCCTTCTCTTCGGACGTCAAATAACCTAAAAGAGAAAGTTGTGTATTTCATGATATTTTATCCGGTCTTATTAGGCGCCAAGCAAACGTCTCATTTTGCGAGGTCTTTAGGTTCAGATGGTATATTATATCGAAATTATTTTTAACGACATTCAAAGCAAAAATCTTCAAACAAGAAGGCACTGTTCAACCAACAAGGAATCTAAAATCTTCCAAAAGTCGAAACCGAAATTTTGATACGCCCCTGCTACGCACCGGCGGCTTCTATAGCGTCCATCGAGGGGAACCGCTTTCGAACTCGAAGACTGACGTCCCGGAGCACTAGCACTTGCGTGAGACATAAGTAGCGCATGATAGTCTTGCGAAGCAGCCGCGTTTCGTAGTCGGTTCCTTTGATGTAGGTGTTTATGAAGAATGCGGGACTAAAGGAGTCGGTTACATCCACATGCAAGCCTGAGGATCGGCAATCGAACCGTATTACGGCCCGTACAGTGCCATACAGCAGTAAAGATCGGCAACCGTTCAGGGGGTACGCCTGTAGCGTACTGTCGTGCTAGCGGAACGGAGTACGGTACGGCTCTAGTTTTTCGGCGTTTAGCACTAATAGGTGGTCTGTACTAGTATATTTCCTACCATATTACGGCCCGTACAGCCGTACCGCCACGTAGGCGGGGTCAGTACGGTACGGGCGGAGGGGTCCATATGCAAGCCGACAAAGTGCACAGGTGCATGCCTCTAGCGGTTAGTACCTGTCGATGAAGCCGATGTTTTCGAAGATACGTTTCCACCTGTCGAATACCACTGAGACAAAGAAGCCGAGCATCAGCACGAGCGGGAAGTAGCCCAGGCTTTCGTCCAGGTGATGCGCAAACTTCTCGAAGTCCCTGAAAGTCTGAGTCGACGTACACAAATCACATTAGCGGGGCAAGTAGATGCAGATCGTGAACAAACGGTCGGGTGTCTATCGGTAGCCTTCATCAAAATATTTATAGAAATCTTGCTTGGAGTTGTGGTGGAATCGCTTCCGGTGGGCTATGTATCGCGCAGAATCAAAACAATGGACGTACTTGGCCAGGTCTTTTGGCAAAATATACAAGGGTACGGACCTCTCCAACCTCGTTTCGAGGCGAAAATTACACTTGCCACGAGTATCGGTCCCGGAGTCTTGTTGATCTGGACTCGGTATCGTTGTTCGAAAACATCAGGACAAGCCCTGGACTCCAAAAGATTACTTTATCGATTTTGGCTCTCTTTTCTTTTAGCCCAAAGCGCATGGCACGATTTGGACTACATATCTTTCAATGGGACCACTTATCGAACAACTTTCTTGCGTA
>JNEY01000178.1:24819-35284 GCA_020875895.1 Aphelenchus avenae
GGGGGGGGGGGGTCAGACCCCTGATTACATTTCGGTTACAAGGGGGGTGGGAAAAGGGCGATGTAATGCTTACAGACTTTTTGGACGCCCCCTAGCTCCTCTAGAGTTTATGGTTTTGCCTCTCTCAATTATAGAACTTTCCTTTGCTGCGTAGGTCACGTTAGCGTTAATTCCCATTTGTGTTTGCCCAGATGACAGCAGCTATTTGCCGTAGCTTTACTTCGGCGGACACATTTGGACAATGCTCTTGGCATCGACTGCTTATGCCATTGTTGCTTGCATATTTGGGGGGGGGGGGGGCAAATACTTGCCCCCATGTTATTTTTTTGGCCCCCATACATTTTTTGCCTCCCCTCCCCATAAATACCTTGCCCCCATACGGAGTCACGACCGGAGGGGGTACAGCACTGCCCCGACCCTATCGGCGGCTCGGCTGCCGATAGGGTGCGGGATTCCGGCCAAAAAAACTACAAGGGGCCACGATTTAAACGGACCGTAATCCGCAAATTATAGTCGCAGAAGGAAAACCTTTTGAACCATTGTAAGCTGGCGGCAGTAAGGCCTCATTCAGGTTTTGACTTTAACTTCTAGTAAAAACAACGGTTAGACTTACTGAAGCGTCGATTTTAATGTAATGCCGACCAATAGCGAACCAGTCCTTGTACTGGCGACATGGACCGACTTGTGTAGCCTTGGAGTATCTCATGCTTGGACTCATTAGATTAGCGAAGAGCCAAGTGTCTAGAGTGTTCAACGCAACAGGCGGTAACTTAGCAGCGACTACAGCGAAGTCATCCGAAAGGTGAAATTCTTATCAGGTTATGTTGAAGACCTATTATGAATTTACTTTTTTGTGATTAAGTTGGAAAATGTAAACTAAGGGACCATGCAGAACAGAAGTCACAGTAGCATGGAGGGATAGGTCAAAACTTTAACGGTTTGTGGATTGAGGTGGATATGCACTTCACGGTACACCGTCCTATAAGCATTCATGTGGCGGACGCAGTTTGTCGCATTACTGTCACATCACATCATTACATCTCCCTACTGCCAACGGGCGATCTTCGTAGATTCTCAGGATTATTCCGGGAACTCGATTATAGGGCAATAGCATCCTCAGACTACCGTAGTTTTTTCCTTCTGGAATACCGTGTTTTACCATACTGGAACACCCAATTTCATTGTCTGGCCCGGAAGCATGTGTACAACCAATATGAGGTATCATTGGACAGGCAGCGACGAAAACGTTTAGTCACAGAGCCAGTCATGCGGACGCAAAACGCAAAAGTTATGGGTATTTACAATTTTGAAACTTCCCAAACAGGGTCGATCAAAACACAAGCCCCCGTAGGTGGGATAAATTAGAGAAAAACACGGTATTCCGCGGCCCAGCGACTCAAAGCTTTTGGGCGCTCCTGGCGCCGTGAAGGCTGCGGGTGCGTGCTTAGTAAGCAAGAACACCTTTACTCTTGAGTCTCAACAGGTAAGTTTATGCGAGTACTAGTATAGCCAACTGTAAGACAATAGCTGGCCGGTTAAATTCTGGCGTCGACAGAGAGAATGGGACACGACAGCTCAATTGCGACGAGCTTTTTATTTTTTAAGCAGTCATCCTTAACACTAAAGGTATTTTGCGTGTGTCCACGAAAAGCCTTAGCCATCAGTTCAAGTTTTGTTACCATTTAACAGTCGTTAAAGTTATCTACAAATCTCATCCAAATCCGTTGGACAGTAAAAAAAACTCATGGCCGCTGAAAAGATCTGGAATTTCACTTTTTATAGTCTGTGTAGCTAGACGACTCACACCATTAGCCCTATTGTTTCTTTGCATTCGAGGAAGAGACCTTTCGCTTTGTACAAGCTGGCTGATGGGCTTGAGTGCTGAAAGCGTGCTCATAGCGCCTCACTACAACGGTGCAATGCGGGTAGCAAATCCGCTCCGCCCACGACAGAAAATATGGTCCTATTCCTGGTAGAGGGGTTCACAAATAGCCCCATATCCGGGCATTTTCGATTGATGCGCATGTATGTGCTGCTTTGACGTGGATTACAGGAAAACGAGGTCGCTTGGGAAGGCTATAGGTTTTATAAAAGATTTAAAGAATCTAAGACAGTCGTGTAAAGTAGCTTCAACATTTCCCTGAGCGCAAAAAATTTGTTGCGTACACTTGACTAGCATCCATCTAGGTCAACCGGGATATGCAGAAACCGGGGTGAACGAGCGGTTATAATGAACGCCGTTTGGGAGCGACGATTCGCGGCTCTAGCGGATGTGCATTTGCGAGGAGCGCTTCTTGACGACCGGCTTTGTCGACCGGCTTGTTTAGCCGGTTTTACGCAGTCTTTAAGTTTTTCTTCACGTTATTAAAGGTTGCCTGCAGAAGAAATCTTGCTTTGCAAAATTGTCACCTGAGGTTTGTTTACAGCATGAGCCGACTGGACGGGCTTGCAAGGGGATTTAATACGTTTTACGCCTAAGAAAACTGGAAAGGGTCGCAAAGTCCTATGAACGTTTGCTAGTAACCTCGCGGCCGCTTACTTCGTAGCACTACCGGTTCACCGCTGCTCTTTTCTCAGCGTTCGACCAGTAGCTTGGAAACATCATTTATTCGAGATGCGCAGATGGTGATGGCAGTGTCAAAATAAAACTTTAGGTTTAAGTGGATATGTTAAAACCTGCGTCACGTTTCGTTGTTCTTTCCGAAATGCAACACATACAACACAGAATATTCGCACTACTGAGTCACCTTCCTCGACGCTTTCAGCCATACGGGTAACCCGCATTAACGTTAGTTATTGGGGTTACTTGTCTCAACTTTTAAAAGGTTGAAACTACAAATATATTCGGCTACGTCCGCTCTAATACAATGTTTTTTTCGATAAAGAGGTGAAGCTAAACAACAATATCCTACTGATGCATGGAAATCATAAAAAAAAAACTGGTGAAACATTGCACTTTCTCTGTTTACAGAACGATAATTAGTTATTCATAACGTATTACTAAAAACCCCGTAGGTGGTTCAGAGCCGCTACTGGTATCATTTTAATTCGACAAACAGGACCGTCTACAGCCATTCAGTAAAGAGGTTGTATAGTGCGCGGTGACAGCTGACCCATCTCGAGCCATAATTTGTCCCGCTGCAGTTGAGCACGCAAATTACGACAGGACCGTACGGCTGGGCAGATTTTGTTCAGCCAGATGTTGTTGTCCATTTAACGCTCCGCATCAGCAGCTGGAGCGCTTATACTAACACTAGTCTAACACTAATAGGCGCAGCAAGATGACTAACGAAAGAACGGATGTAGCGATATTATGCTACAGGCCAAATTGTAAATGCCAGATCTTAATGGTTTGCTGTGAGCATGGAACACAGGTTACAACGACAGGTTTTATTTCCTTCGCCGAAGCTTTGCCTCCCACGTAAGTCTCTGTACAACAAAATTCCTCATGTTTGTATTTATTGATGCAGCACGCGATAAGCGACATCTCGGAAAAGTATCAAATCGATTAACCCCGTGGTAAAGGTCGAAAGAAGATCGGATAGCGAAAGCGTTTTGTAGGGGACTGACCCAGACCAGCGCTTTAGTGTGTAAGATTGTCAAGTCGTATCAAGCGAAAATCATGCCTGATTGCAAAACTCACTCGAATAGCCCCAAACGCTAAAGAAGTCTTCAACGCACTTGAAAATGGTTGGCCTCCTACGAATGCGAGCGCTTCCACTCGAACGAGACTGCGCACAATGACTTTGTGGCTCCTGCGAAAATAGTCATTTTTTTAATCTTCCCTAACCTACCTAAGAAATTGGTCTACCAATGAATGTAGCGTACTGTATAGATTCTTTGCCATCGGGCAGATAGAAAACGTGTTCTGTCCTACCGCTCATGTTTGAAGAGCTTCAATCGGGAACAAATGCCGTTTATGCTTGTCAAATCTCGAAAACCATGTCATTAATTATTAATTGGCAAAAATAAACAGAGGCAGAGGGCGAGATCTACATTACGCTTCGGAAACAAATCCAGTTAAGGTCAATGCAAGTACAGGTTTTATGCAGTTGTAGTAAAGAATCGTCAACATTTTTGACATAATATTTGAAGGATATGAGCATATCCTGCGTGAATGTAGGAGCGCTTCCGGTGCACCCAGGATTTTGGCCGGCCAGGAAGTTTTCTCGGATGGCTGATCTGAAGTACTTTTTGTAGGTTTACTACTGCTTACCTATATTTATGTCTTTTCCTGGGCTAGGGTGCAGGCGTCTAGGGAACTAGGAAAAAGAACCTGTCGACGACTTCGCATCTTCAGTGGCGTACAAGATACTGTTTTACGTAAGACGGGTTTGTTAATCGAACAGTTGAGGGTTACTCTTTCTGGTTTTATCCAAAAGCACTTGTGTAAGAGAGCATGCACAAATGAGCGTCGGCGTACAGTCTTTAGATCCAAAAGTACCCTGCCTCTTGCACTCTGACATCTACCAAAGAACTAATAATGAACGCGTGTCTGGTGTACGGTTAGCCACAAGTCTACAATACTTTTCCATTTACCCGAGACCCAGCGACCCACCGATAAATCATGTGGCTGCGGATTTGCCTTAAGCACAAAAATTCTACGAGAGCCAGCTGTTCACAACTACAGGGTTTTACTCACGGGAATGACTAGTTACGTCCAGGTACTCGAAACGGTGACGCTAAATTTCTATGCTTTAATTTCGTTATATCTCCAACGGGTGTGGTTATTTAAAGCAGAATCTACTTTCTAAGGTTTTGCGTCCGAAAGGCGATCGGCTCCATAAATGCGTCTCCTCTTGGCTCCAGGACAGGACTATGATATTGACATACTGTTGCTCCGAGTATGCATGCTTAATTGTTTGCTGCGGCTTACAAGAGCCGACGATAGGCTGAAATCGCAAGCGGCTCTGCCATCACGTGAACGTCGCGAAAGAAAAGATACAGGGACCAAGTATTGTGCTTATTACTTCGATATTATCGGACCTCGTGGACTTTCGGCCTATGGTTCTGCGTCGCCATATCACACGAATGCATGCTCCGCACTACACTGTCCCAGAGCTGGGCGGAATTTTTTCAGAGATCAGTCCCGATGCGAGAAACACGATATACCGATACCGGTACTTCACTTAATTTTTGCCTAAAAAATTGGAGCTTAGGTCTGGGCAATTTATTTGTGAAAAGGATGATTATATACTGCACCAAACCTGCGCGGAATTTAGCGCGCCGCCGGCGATTCCATAAAAATTTTCATTCAAATTTGGTTTTGATCGAACATTTGATGCTTTCTTTTTCGCGTTCCACACTGCCAAGTATGAATTGATGACATGCAGGCCGGTCTGCTCTCTTTGCCGATGAAATAATCTTTCTCGGACGGCTCTGACCCTTTCAACAGCCCTCTGCAGTTTTCTCTTGGTCGCCCGGCCATATATAGTGGGCTAACAGGCTTGGCCTTGCAGTTAGCATGTTTCTTTTGCTGGGTTATTCCCTGCTCTCACCTTGCACATACGCGTAACGGTATTCCGCTGTCGATTGCATTATTGAAGACTAATATTTAGAAGACACATAGAACCCATACCCGGCCTGAGAGTTTGCTATCATCATTGTTGCCAAAAGCTAACGTCGACATTAAGCGTGCTCACCTTGGTTAAATCAAGTTCGTGAAATGGCCCTTGGCTTTATCCTCTTCAAACTAGAATTGTTCGTGCATGTTTTGGCTTTATGGATTGCTGTGCAACAGTGCAAGTACTTTCAAGAGAAAAGTGGATAATTTCTCAGTAAGGTTTTACCGGAGTTTAAGGTGAGCACGTCACGCTTGATGTCGACGTTAGGTTTTGGCAACAAAGTGGTCGCAAACCTCTCTTTTCACGTTGCCTGGCCGGAATGCAGAGACTTTTAACAGAAAATAAAGCCCCGGATTTTCTCTGTAGCCAGAGGCGGTCCGGGCTTCAAAGACTTGATATCCTGTTAATTATAGTTGGGTAGAACCTTGGGGTGTGGAAATCGCAAACGTGCCATATACCAGGGAACCGAAGCGTCGATTACATCGGCGACAGGTTTTATGATACAAATGATGACACCTCGAGTCAGCATGGTAATGGCAGAAGCTGTCACTAAACGCACGAATGCCGATGACTCCAAGATTCTCACGACCGTGCATGGCTTGAGCCATTCCCAGGCGTAGTTGCCGTGAAATCCTGAGACAAAGATAAAAACGGTCCGAAAATCCCCTTTTCCGTTCGTTGCCGTTGTTGTCACTGCGCAGAACGGTTGTTACAAGCGGAACTAGCGTTCTGACGCATCCGAAATTCCGCGTAATTACGAAGGGCCGCTGTGATTCAGGGATTTCAAATACAGTAAGCGGCAAAATCAACACGACCGTTTCTATGAAAGTCGTCTGCCGGAGAAAAAACTGTTAAGCTTCATTCCTGTAGGACGTGGCTTTAACTGATAGCAATAGGTCTGTGCCAGCAAGAGACCAGAATTCTATGGCTAGAAAAGAAAAAAAACAGAAAATTCCGGAAAAACTGACGGCCCGGTAAATGTGTGTCGGAAGGTGGGCGGGCATCTTAAAATTTGCAGGCTTGCTCTGTGTCGGCTAACGCGTTTTTTAAAAGTCACATTTTGAGAGGGGAAGCCTGGGTCCGGGAGGGCATTGATCCGAGTTGGCATTGTGGTAGCATATATGACGAAAAAGAACCAAAAGATTTTTTTGGACTTAATGCATGTGCATGTATTTGTTTTTGTTTATGCATACGACACTAGTCTGCTGGCCACTTTGCGCAATTTGCCGCCGAAAAGCCTCCCCACCGCTTCACCATGAGGAGACACAAAAGCCCAGCACGAGAGACGATCTCAGAACGCTAGCGTGATTTATTCTAACCGCGTGCTATAGTACGAAACGGGGTTTTGCCGTTCCGGATCACACTAGGACACCAGTATTGCTGTAATAAAAAACTACGGAAAAAATAAAGCCCACGGGAGGTTTGTCAGCACAAGTAACAATTTCTTCTACATTTAAAATGTTGCTTCCGCTAACAAACGCCCGGATTAGCCAAGCATCTCCCTTCCGGTTACCTAGTGGTCGATGAAAGCCTCAAGCGTTTGCATTGCAAAGAGCACTGGTTGTGTGCAAGCCTACGAATTTACACTATGTATTTGTTTATTTGTCAGCGGACGTTGCTAGTCCCACGTCTCAGATACAAGTAGAGATACCGTATTGTCTTTAGTAAGTCCGCTGGATGTCTACTTCGCAATGGTCTCCTGCCATTAGTTTTAGGCCCAGGGCCCCGCGTTCGGAAACGTTTCGCCTGTTTATCTTGCAGATCGTTTATTGACGTATCGATTTACTGCTCAAAAGGACCACTACAAAGTATTTGACTAGAACGAACATTATTTCCGAGCAAGAGCGACTTGTGGCGATGACAGACGACGCGTGGGAAGGACGACAGGTTTTTTCTTTTGGAAGTGGAAGACTCGTCGTCTTTTGATGCGTCCCGAGTGGTATACCCAGAGTCCGCACGAAGTTTTCAGCGCGGAGACTGGCGGGTCACGCTTGCCGAAGGACCTTCATTGACCGGGTTCGCCGTTCGGATACGTCGATTACCGGTGTGGATGGTTGCACCTTCCAGTGACGCTTGGCGGCGGCAGCTTTTCGCTTCTTACTTTAACTCGGTAATGGCTGCTTTTGAGAATTTATTTTGTGCTTGTTTCCATGATAGAATCATATGCTTGCAAGCTTTCGTCGAACGTTTCTATACGGTGCAAGGCGACTGACAGGTATGCTGATCGGCGTCCCTTAAGTCCCGGCTATCTTTTAGGCACCACGACGCCCATAGTTTATTTGCTCTCTAGAGTCCTCTGCATAGCTCACTGTGGACGCAACAAAGCTCTGTAAACATCATGTATTTGAGGCGCCTCTATAGCGATGTTATTCTAGATCAGACAACAGTACGGGCCATTAAACGCAAAAATTTAGGCGCAAATTCAGTGTCATCTATGTTTAATGCTAAACTTCGGAATATTTTTTGTCGACAATACAGTCACCTGTTTATAAAACCGCAGTTTGGCAAGTCCTAAGCTGAGGTTCTACTATTTTTGCCGTTTTTAGGCCTAGGCCTAAACCTAATACTAATGTGCAGCCTTAACCCAAGCGCCAGCCTGTGACTAGGCGCATATGATGGCCGCGTGACACTACCATGCCGGCAGGACCGATTCTCGGTTTGCCTGAAGTTTGGTAAACGAAATACCAGTCATGCAGTGAAGAAAATACTATTTAGGTACGCTGGTGCAGCATTGTACGTTTTCAGACCTTGCTGGAAACAGCGTACATGAAGTATGCCGTTTCAACCGTGTAGGGCAAAAGGGAGAAAACATCACTGTGTGGTATCTTTATAAATCGTGCCCCGAGCCAGTTTCGTCTGTCGCGCAGGTGCGAGAACGAATAAGGTACCCTTTTTATCCTTTTTAATTGCTTTTACGTTGATTCGAACATTTTTTGCAGAAAACAGTGTTACATGAAAGAGGATAGGGTAAAACACGGTTCACTGAAAGAACTTCTCGTAGTCTGATCGCGGTAGGTGAATGCGGTCTAGACACAGGTTTTTTGATACTGCATAAACTAAATAGCATTCGATGAACGTCTCAGTTTTCTTTGCGGTCTTAGCGCTTACTTAGATTTACCAGTCAGGCACGCTGCTCGCTGTCAATGAAAGCGAACGACGTATAATGTTTTTTTGTTAGTAACGTTTCCTGCAAGGACGGCACCGTCCACTGTACACATTTGTAGCTGAAGTTCGCATGAATATTGGCTCATAACCGCTGATTGATCCTTGGCCCTAGTCGAGTATAACCGCCGGGCTTATGTCCTAGAAAATCTAATGCGTTAATGCAAGCGCCATGTATTAGAAAAATGTGCCTTGGTCCCCCCTAGCTACGCCCTTGATTCGATCCGTTGCCAGCATTTCTGGAAACTTGTTGATAGCTGAACTTACATGTTTTTGTATACATGAGCATGTCACTAGTAGATATTTGCTTAGTTGCTTTGGTCGATTCGAACCGCTGCCTCATTGTTGCAATGCATCAAAAAGGGAAGGCGAGTCCGCCGCGTGCGCTCCAGCTTTCGATGCCGGTGTATGCGGACCGGTCTCACCTCTCATAACCTTGTTCGGCGTTTGCATGCATCGATATGTGGTAGGACAGTTGCGTAACGCATGATGCTGATCGGATTACTGAGGACATTGTCCAGTTTGCGAGTTCACTCTGTCCTTTATTTCCTGGGGGTCTTTGGTGTAGTCTGTGACGGTGTTTCTCTCATTTGCAAGATTGTAGCTACCGTATTTCTTCGAATATAGCCCCTGGGGCTCTATTTTTCGTATTGTACTTTTTCAGAAAAAAATAAATTGTAAAAATTATTTTAAATTTTATTTGTCATCCGTAAGGCTCACTCTCTGTTCTAAAATTCTTATTTTATCGTTATGTGTCCAAATATGGCCTTAGATTTGAAGTCCGCATACCCCAGATGGGTATCTAGAACCATGGGGGTGGGGCTCTATTCGAGGTGGGGCTCTATTTAAGGTGTGGCTATAATCAAAGAAATACGGTACCTGTTTGCTTTGGTATCTTGGCGGGACTTTTTTTTTAAACAATCATCACGGCTATTAAGAGAGAACGACAGAAGGTTTTCCGAGTATATGCCAATTAACCATTCTTTGTGGTGCAGGTCGTTAAGTGTTCGAAGTGTTTGATAGTGTTCCAACTACGATGAGGAATACTGAGCGTCTGACTTCCAGCAGTTTTCGGGAATCATCTCCTCGATTAGTTGCCCACTGGCCGTAACAAAATGGCTAAGCTGCATCGGACTTTGTCGCAATATTTTGCAGGCTTTTTTTCTACAAAGAATGTATTACATGACGGTAAGAGAATATACACTAAATGACATTCTTTAGGCTTTACATAAGAGAGCGTTGAAACTACTACAGTTGTCTTATATTGCCGATCAGCGGTTAACGACACAATAATGCCTCCAAGAATGGGTAAAAAAGAAAGCCAAACATGATATATGAGTCCATGGGATTGATGCTGCTGTCATTTGGTAAAGAATCTTGTCATGACAGAAGTAGAAGTGTGGAACGATGAGAGAATTCAAAAACTGTTGGGCTATTCCTCCTCGAAGCGATGCTAGGAGGCTGAAGCGATCCTGAAGAGATTCCTGCCTTATCTATGACGCACATGCAATTTCCGAGAATTTCTTTGAAAAATTAGGGCTTGGGCAAATTATCGGTAAAAAGTGCAAAGTTATGGACAGATTCCGCCCAAAAAGCCGCGACTACAAGAAGTGCTTTACACGTTTTTTTAAGGCCCTAATCACCCCGGCTGATGGATCGCCGATCCGTGTAGTTCATTCCCGTGGGACTTGGGCCAGTTTCTTCCGAAGCATGATACCGTAATTTCTCTAATAACCCCC
>JNEY01000178.1:38622-59893 GCA_020875895.1 Aphelenchus avenae
CTAGTGATGTTTTCCGTCTTATGACTTTACGCTTAGTCGCTAGCGAATGATCTCACTCCTCGTTAACGCAACCACTTTGCTACGTAGCTTGACTTGCCATAGTTCTTTATCGATGGCGTAGCGTAGCACATAGTTAGGCAGGCATAGTCAGTACAGAGCGTAGTGGCGAGACTCAGACGCAAGTTGAACAGCATGAGGTGATGGGTGGTGGTCGGGTGAATACTTGCGGACGGGAGCCAGAGCCGAGCCAGCGGCAAGCCGCCGACCCGTAGATCGTGTCAAGCCCAGACTGGCTAGTTGGTGGATGGGATCACAAAGTCGGGAGGATGCGGTGAGTAGGAGGTAGGTGTAAAGTGCCGCGTAGGATGGTAGACGGACTAGGTCTATGGATGAGATGACAGACGATGTAAGCATAGACAGCTGTTCGCGGACAAAGCAACCTGGCGATGGAACATTTCTGGTTGGCCTCCGCCTCCCGAGGGTGAAAGTGCAAGTGGGTTCCACATACTGAGATCGGCATGGAATAAAGCACAACAGTAGTGGGGCAACGTTACACTACATTTGTAATGACCTACTTATCTTCTAGAATAGCCGCGATGGTGAGTCATCGTTTTTTGATTAGCTCTTTTGTTTCGCTAATGTTTAAAAACTAAAACTAGTCTTATTTCGTCTGCTAGGTCCTACTCTTTATTTTGATGCCTCATGTTCTTGTAGGCCTAAAATGAAATTCTTAATCTAATTCTCTTATTTGCTAATTTCTTCTCTACATTTTTAATACCTCACTCGGCACGCTGTTTATAACATTAGGCCTAAAACGAAATTCTAAAAATCGTTTTATCTTGTTTGCTAGTCTCTTCTCCGCATTTTGATACCTCATTTGGCTTGATGTTTTTAAAACTAGGCCTAAAACGAAATCCCTATTCCTGTTCTACCTTATTTGCTAGACTTTTCTCCGCATTTTGGTACCTCATTTGGCTCGTTGTTTTTAAACCTAGGCCTAAAACGAAATTCTTAAACTTGTCCTATCTTGTTTGCTAGTCTCTTCTCCGCATTTTGATATCTCACTTGGCTTGGTGTTTTAAAAACTTATTTTTATTATAAGCTTTGGGGCTCAATGAATGCTCGAAAGGTCGATCATATTAAGCAACTCACATTAGAATACCGAAAATTAGTCTAGGGCATCGCTTCAGTTATCCATTCGCCTGAAATGTGTGCCATCGTTGGCCTGTTTATGCGTATTTCTTGATAATTTGCTTTTTTGGGTTAGTTTCTGGGGTTTTGCCTTTTGGGGCTTTGGCTTTTTGACCAATTTGTGCGCATTTCTTGCTAATGCTGGGCCTAATTTTTTTTTGAATAAATTCGCCGTAAACTTTCAGGATGAAAAATTTGTCATGTAAAACGCGGCACATTTACGGTTATAATCGCAGTAGGCGCGCATGTTGACCGCCACCATTAGACCGTATGTTTTAGCAACGTCGCAGATTTTCGAATTCTCGTGACTAGTAAGCCGTTTGTGGATCGTCACGTGCTCGCATCTCATCGAAAGTCTTCTCACGCCCCAAATCGAATATGCGGTATAATCCGGATGACTTAAAAACCGCGGTCTCTTTAGTTTTTAAGCAAATTTGATTTGCATAGCTTGGTACATTCTAGTCGGCCCTAAACTTCAGTGTAGCACCTAGTCGCTTGAATATTCATACTTATGGTGGTATAAAGCTGTGCACAAAATAGTTGCACTGATGCGAGCTAAATTGTGTTGTCTGTGTCGACCAGTTTATGTTCCAAGTTATCGAGCGTATTCTGCCGGAAATACCAGGTTTTGGCGTAAATACAGCTTCGTCATGTAACGTGGCGCAGAGCTCATGTCCGAACTCTGGGAGGCCCAAAGACACGCATACGAATAAATACATACAAGCACCATTATCATGTTCCAAATAAGAAAATCGGATAGCCCAAAAGGCGAATAACAATAATATAATTTCGGTGTCTTCCCAAAGAAGGAACTGCTGAGTTTTACTTCGTGTCACTAGTGGTGAGCATTGCCAGGGCAAGGAACGTCCGCTTTGCACATGCCGACTAGACCGGGTTGCTGAAAGGAACTTTGAAACGAGATTTTATTCGGGCTAGCAAGACAGTAAACGAAAGCCTAATTTATTACGCCAGTCGGTTATACTTCTTTACAACGTTAGCCATACTGTCCAGTACCCTTCGAATATGCAGCGGAAAACTTGTTTTATTTGCAAAGCCATTTCTTGTCGCGGATGTTAGTATGCGGCTACAACGGGTTTCCACAGCCAGGTTTTCTGAATATTTTACATGTTCGATTGAATTTGGGCTTTCTTTAGATGTTCTGTTACCTGCTTCCAGCACTTTATTGCAATTAAGATGGTTCATCAAGTACGCATGCGTAAGAACTGACAATGTCGTTTTTTTCTAAACCTACGTTAAAAGCGCACGTGGAAGCGTCGGCAGATTTTGCTAGAATTTCAGCGGAATAGGCTACAAGCAGCAAAGCCTTTTCAATATGCATACACTGCCCAACGAGAAATTTTGGGCTGGTTGCTGTAGTTTCACCCTTTTTGAACATACTTCTGGACATTACGCGTTTCGCTTGCTTGACGCACGAACGTAGCCGTTGAACCGCTATCCTCGCACTAAAAGTTTCGCCCTCGCCTATCCCGCGCGAACTAGAGGTCGCAGTACCAGTCAGGATCGCATTAGATGTCTGTGTCGTGTTCTAACCGTTCGCTGGCCTCACGGCAGCACATTTTTCGTTTGTGTGAAATATGCAAAACGGAAGCTTGTGGAAGGAAAGTGATCATTTGTAGCAGTGCTAATCCCGAAGAAGGCTGCTACGAAATGAAACACGCTGTTCCCTTTATTGTTTGCTTTCATGCCACAGTCTTCGTACACATATACGTTATATATTCGCTTTCATATAAATTGTCAAGCATCAGAAGGTGCCGCTGAGGGATGAGAAGTTTCAAATTTCAAACCAAATCCGAACTTGAAAGAACAACGGATTGCTATGAGTTGGTTTAAAAGAGTGAAAGGTTCCAAGATACGCGCCTAACGGGGTGCCGTTTTTATCTAGCGCTAACTTCGGAAAAAGTTCGGTGTTTGGACCCAATCGGAATTACCGAAGCCGAAAATGTACCGAATTTTCGTACTTCCAAAAAAAAGAATCCGAACTTGATTCCCAGTGCTTACATTGCCTTTACAATAGTGGTCAGCGTTTGCCCGACACCCGTTCTGAAATGTGGAAACAAGCGAAAGCATGGCACTGCCGTAACTGCGGTGTTGTGCATCTAAGCTTGTCATTACGACACTACCTGGCCCGGTAATTTTTCGGAGCTCGGCGCCTGCGGCGGACTATCTAAAATAAATGTTCCTCCCTCCAATACCCCCGCCCCCTTCTTAACGCCCCTCCTCTCAAGCTCCTGGAAAATAAAACGCCCGGGAGCGATAAATAAAGGATTTACACTATGTACCACACGGTCGGATGCCCGTAATCGGACTTCATCGAAACAATGATCTTTTGTAGTTTTATTTACCTAATTTAATTCAATTTCGGTTAATTATTAGGTAATATACACTAAATGATTCATTAAGAATACGCAAATCTGCAATCACGTCAAACAGTTACTACAGGTTTAAAAAAAGACAGATCAAGACTCTTCAGCGCCACCGCTATAGCCCAACTGTTCGATTTGATTTGATTTATTGCTTCGCAACATCCACAAGGTATGCATGACGAAAGCAAGTAAAAGTACACCAACATAGGGACATGAGTCCATGTGAGTTGGGGGTTCAAATAAGTGCAAGACATAGTAATAAGGAATGCAAGGAATTGCAATATTGCCGCGGTTGCCGCGGAGCTTACCTCAGTACACGACAGAGGACACGGCAGAGGACTCAGTACACGGCGACGCAGGTTTTGGTTTAGTCTGCCACTGCACTAAGCTTTAGGCGAAAAGCTAGTGGTCCAGCAGGGGCGCCAATCATAAAAGCATTTTTTGCAACAGTGTGCTCATAAGGCAGTGCATTGGAAAAAGGAGCCGGAATAAAAGTCGAATAGGAATGCAAAGCAAACTTTGAATGGACCTAGAACAGAGGCACTCAACAAGCATACGTTTTGACCGAGAGGCGAGCTCAAATAGGATTACGGACCTATCATTTCCACCCAACGGTCAATTAATAATACAAGGAAACCTAACTTGTTTGTCCGGAGCACACCACGGAGCGTGCTGCATTCTACCTTCTGTGACGAAAAGTAAAAATTAGTTTTTAGACGAATTTCTGAAATTGAATCCGAAGTAAAAAATCACCGAACTCCTTAAATTATCGAATCCGAACGCCTTCTCATCCCGGTTCCGACTAATACCAAAAAAAAAGATCTCCTTTTTACCGGTATTTTATGGTACCATGTTTACCCACCGATTTTTTCAGTGCTCTTTTGCTGCGTATGCTCGGATTCGTTAAAATCACTCTCGCGCGGTGTTGATGTGGAACGGCGATTGACGTGTTCTGGCGGGGGGGGGGGGGGGAACGCAGTCGACGAGGATCGCGCTCCCGCGACGTGGGAAGGTGGCCTTCAGCCCGCCGCAAGCGGACGATGACCAGCGCTTTCGCGCTTCGTTAGGGCGCAATGCGTCGCATCCACATGTGCCGCCTTCTCCTGTTTGTTCTGTCGTAGATGGCTTTCGCTCCATGCCGATGTTAATGCATTCGGTACCGAGAGCCGATTTTTAGTTTACCTCCCAATTAACTTTTCCAGTGGTCACCAGGGTGCGTGCTGCTGGGTGCTATGGAAAATCAGTTATTTTAAGTCCTTAATGCAACATGTCCCAGACCTGCGAGTGATGGCCACGAACAAACAGTATGATGCAAACTTACATGATCCTTGTTGACTGCACGAACTGCTGCCGGCGTCGGGCAGCATCGTTTCCAAATGAACTTTTTCTTGAGACGGCACGTGATGGCCACACGCTGTTTCGCGTACTTTGGCGCAAGCACACAATGTCACCTCGTAGAATTTTGTTTGCACCGCGCCTTACAAATCTTCCTTGTGCAGACATGAAACGGGGAAGTAAACAACGGCGACGGTGGGTATATGCTTGTTTCTTGACCGACTTGGACGTTCTCCGTCACAGGCTTTCTTCTTCAAGGCCGTACCGAAGCTTTAGGAGACTACGAAACCGAACTAGGGGGTGGGGGGGGGTGTAGCACCCGTGGTGGAAAAAAAAACCGAGAACTCGAGCCATGCGGCGTTTCCCAAACTACGCAACAGCACCTCTTCCATCACATCGTGGCAAGGCAGGGTTTCGAGGTTCTCCGCTTGAGGATTCTTGCGGATATGAATATTACGGGGACAATGCAAATGTTCACTGCAACTGATACATCAGGTTTAGCCATCAGTATTAAAATGTTTGCAGTTTCCTTTGAAACATGGTCGCAGTGTGTAGTTTACCATTTGGAACACGTAGCCAGCCACTTAATGCTTCCGGGAATGGATTTTTTTTTAGAACACCTCTAAAGATTCTTCAAGGGACCGTTACAAAAAGAACAGATATGCTGTACCAGAATTGGTCATCAGTACTTTTGCACTTAATCAGCGGGCGCAGCTCTGCTGCGGTCTGACCCGATTCCGAACCGATTCCAATTCCAGACAAACCATACATATCAAACCCTGGGCGTGCAATGGCACCTCTTCGCGGCATTTTCGAACAGACTAAGCGTCGACTCCAAAAGTGCAGCAATATTTGATCGTATACGGAAAGCGTTGGAAAGGTACTGGCACACAAATATGCTGTTTTTCCAATACCGATATAAAGCGGTTCGGCCGCAGATCCATGTCGGAGTGTGTCGCAACGCAGGTTTACCAAAGCAGGTTTTTTGGATTCGTAAAATTATGCATGACTATTGTCGTACTTTTTACTTGTTCCAGTTGCTCGTGATGCCAAGTTCTATTTTTATTTTTAAATTTTTAACAAGAACTATTGGGAAGATTAACTTCTGTCCTATTAAGCGTACCAGCAATAGCTTGTCGAATTTAGCTGCACACTCTCGCAGGCATCGTGCAAGACATCGCACGGGTGACCAAAGTTCAAGAACTTCGAATTTCGGAGCGCGCGATGAGTCGTATGAAAAGTTTAGAATCTGTTGAAGGTGTCCCAAAAAATGGCGTCGAAAATATGAGCCCTTGTGAGCCTATTACAGGTGCCATTGTCGTCGGATTTGACTCGCGGAAATTTTACATTTTTTGCATCTCTCAGTTTGCATCGTGGGTTTGTGATACCCCTGGAGCAACAACTGTTGCTCCGGTGCAACATGTGACCTTTAGTGAAACTAAATGTTCATGTCATGTCTGGGCCACGCCCCATTCCGCATCGCATGTATCGGCCGAAAGGCAGAAGTCATTCATTTGGTTGGTCCCAATAAACGGCTACCGGTCGTGTGTTCAGGTGGTCCGGTTACCCCGCTAGGGGGAGGTCTCAGTGGAACTCGAGGATCAACCATTTACCGCTAGACGTTTATTGGCCCATTGCTATGCATAACCTAACAACATATATGCGTAACCACCTAACGGTACTACCGCCACCGCCACCATCTTCTCAGAGGTTTTAGTGTGATACTGGGCTTTACCCTTCTACCGTAGGTTCCCATTCGTGCTAATAGTTTGCAGTTTGTAAATATTCTGTGGTACCAGTTGGGGCCCTCTTGATCACTACGGCTTCGTGCATAGACCTGGTCAGCTTTACGGAATTTGACATCGTCGCTCGCGAGCAGAACGTCCTCTCACTTACGAGTGAAGCGCCTTACCACCCGGAATTTGCTTGTTTTTCTGGATTACTGAATTTAAACAAATTCGCCGAGCTTATTTCATGTTCAGATCCAGGGCCATACGCAGAATTTTTGGATGGACAGGGGAGGTGGAGGTCGGGGACAGGGGTTATGGACCCCTAAAACAGACCGAAAGGGATCAAAATGGCCTCAGATCACTAAAATAACGTTAAGAATTGCCTATTTATGCTATACTGACTAATTTAGAGTCAGCTTACCTTAAAATTTTTGGAATGGAACTCCGGCGAAACCACACCCAAATGAAAACCATCTCCGCATTTTCAGCGGTGCCACACCCAAAAGTGTAACCACCCCCATATTTTCCAGCAAAACTGCACCCAAATCAAAGAATCCCCCAAATTCACGGCAAAACAATCCCAAGTAAAAACATAAAAAAACACCCAGAAATATTCTTACGCCAGCTTTGTCATCATTTCTCACCCGGCTTGGTCCTTGTTACACACTCAACGTCCCCGCTTAGGCTTAGGCTGCTGGGATTTGGCTTAGGGCTTAGGAGGCCGTGTTCCGTTTGATATGGCAGTGCGGCAATCCTGCCCACAAGTTCATTCCGAGAAGCCAAGGATGATTCCGGGAGCGGTGTCGGTGACTTGGTGGGTCTTGGCAAGGCATACAAAAATTATGTCGTCGATTGTAAGGACTTCATAAGTCCGGCGTCTGTATAGCGGTAGCGTGGAGTGTGTCTGAATGAATTTTGGCTTCCCTGAAGGATTTCATTCGACAACTTATTTGGATTTCAATGGACTACCTATTTATCCACGGGACGCCTGGTTCGAAAAAGCTTTGGCTAGAAGCCGGATAGCTGGAAAGACTGCCGTAGTAGCAGATATCCGTGCCACTGCAGATAGCGCCTTCTAAGAATGCGAATGTTGGTCAATGCAACTGTCGTATGCGACATAGCGCTATGCAAATCTGTGATCTCGTATGTGTATATATAGCTGTGGTTTCACTGTGATAGCAGAGTTATGCTCAGTGTGAGCTTTCGTGTCAGTCCTCTAATATAGAGTTCTCACCAGCCCTGTGTGTCTCCGTACTTTGGTTGTGCTAGTACAACAGTTGGCGATCAGGTTCGAACTGCGTGCGGACGCGCCAGTTTGACTGCGAGCCTCAGTGACATGTAGTTCTTGAGCAAGGCGGATGCCAAGCTCTTGGCTTGTGGTGAGCCTTAGTGGCGAGTATAGCTCAGAAGAGCTAGAGTCCCTCTGTGCGTGGCACAGGCGAGCGATTAAGTCAGTGGGGAAACAGCCTGACAAAGGAGGAGGAAGAGATGACTACGGAGAATGATGCTAGCAAGAAGGATGCTAGCACGAGCACGAGCAGGAGTAGCTCGAGTGTCTTTAGCGGAAGGTGTCATAAGGTCGTCATTCCCTTCCCTCCACTATCACTTATTTTTGTCAACTTTAATCTCCCATTCCTCCGGTCTCCTTTGTCTGCGGCTCAAATGGTCTTCACCATTAGATCCGCCATACTCTTCTCCATCATCTACACCTATTCATGTGTCCGGACTGCGTCAGGCATTATACCGCTCTTGCCCATTTTCTGATTTCAACCTTGTTTACCTGCCTTATCTTGGACGCGGTCGGTCGCCTGCCCGCGCTCTCGCCACACATTCTCCCGGCCGGCGGGCCTCCCCTTCTCTCGGCCGCCGCCCGTTCACATATTTCACACACTTCCGCTGTGCATCGCTCAGCGACGGTTCGTACCGGACCGCTGCTCTTCGCCTTTTTAACTGTTTTTATAAGTTACGCGTTTTACTTGTTCCTAGTTGCAATAAAAGAGTTACAATACTCTGCGCACTAGGACTTAGCCTTATTACAAAGGCACCATTTGTGTGCAACGCAAGCCTCAATGCCAGTGAGGGCACTTGGACCGTTCCAGCCAGGAACTAAGAGGCGAACTCAGTGAAGAGTTAAAGAAGGCGACGATCATTACCGAGATCGGTATAGAGGTTTACAGCGAACTCATTAACTTTTTGGAGGGCAAAGAGGTTAAAGAGGTTAGAGAGGTGGCGACTGCAGAAAAACTCCTAGCGATTCTGATGAAGCGCTACAGCCCGTAGAAGCTGCTGATAGCAGAGCGCCATAAGATGCTAGTGCTGCAACAGGAGGCCGGAAAGCCCCTGGCTGAATTATTTTCGAAGATTCAGCATGCAGCTAGCAAATGTGAGCTGACGCCGGAGACCAGAGAGATGCTGGTTCTCCAAGTGTTTGCGAAGGGCATATGCCATGAGGGCACGCGAGTTCACTTGCTCCAGAGAGATAAGCTTACTGCAGCGGAAGCACTGTCCCAAGCCCAAGTGATGGAAATGGCTGAGAATGAGGGTCATTCAATGGATCTGGACAAGCATTTGGCGTGCACAAAGTGGCTGCACAGAGAGATGCCAAATGCTATGAGTGCGGTAAGAAAGGACGTTTCAAAGCGAACTGTCCCGAGGTAGAGTGCCGGAAGTGTGGCAAAAGAGGCCACATGGCAAATAACTGCAGGAGCAAGCAGTCGAGCCGCAATGAGAACAGTAAGAGTCGGAGTCGCTATCAAGCGAACTGTGTCGCCGTAGCCGCAGAGCCATCAAGGGGTTCGGAATTTACCTGAATGAGAAGCTCTACGTGAGAGCAGAGGGTCAACCGAAGTGAGAGGAGCAGTGATGAGGTCCTTTTCCTCTCTGCAAGAGAGCAGTAAGGGTTTTTCCTACCCACGGGGAGGTTTTTTACCTACTGCCCGAGGGAAGCAGAAGAGAGGTTTTTCGACCACCGATGGACGTAGCAGCGACGAGAGCATCAACGAGACGCGCCGAGAGAGCAAGTCAACGCCGCAGAAGAACGTCATCGCTGAAGAGGGAGGAGCTGGCGTATGCGGCAAAGCTCTATGCAAATCTGTGATCTCGTATGTGTATGTATACCGTAAAAGCTCTAATATAATCTTCTATATAATCCCCGTCTTCTAATTTTCGATAGTCACATTTTTGAGGGTTTCGTAAAAGTCGTCAAGGGTCCCCCCTATGGATTTAGCATTTTTTTCGAAATTTTGCTGACAAAAATTTCTAGTCTAAAATGAATAGTTATGGCCTAAAACGTATTATAAACATGTCTCTGTGACAAGTCAACTTTGAAATTCTTGGCGCCCGTCTTCTATTAGGGGCCGTCTTATAATAGTACACGTCTTATATTAGAGCTTTTACGGTAGCTGTGGTTTCTCTGTGATAGCAAAGCTGTGCTCGGTGTTAGCTTTGGTGTTAGTCCTCTAATAAAGAGTTCTCACGAGCCCTGTGTGTCTCCGTACTTTGGTTGTGCTAATACAGCAGCGACGTCGAATTCAAGGCCAGATATACGGGTCGAAAAGGGTAAATAATTAAAAGAAATACAAATACTTAACCAAAACTATTTTTGGAATTTTTTGCTGCCGGTAACTCCTTCTCGACGCTACTTGCCCTATAGGATGTAGAATTTAAATCTCATGACGTTACTCACGGAAAACGGGCATACTGCTGCCCTGGAATCATCAACTAGAAAATTTGTCTAATAGAGAATTTTGCCGAAAAAACGAGGAATTGTGCTGAAAGGTTGGCGCCATAATCACTTTTAGCTTTACCAGAAGCCCGTGGAATGCAAATTATTGCGGAAACAGGTGACAGGCAAAAATTCGCTACCGACAGGATTGACCCAGTGGTGCACCTGAATCGATTTTCGAAAATTTGAAACCTGAACAAGACAATTGAATTGCCTTTTCTGAAGCCGATCACTGGAACCTGAACCAAATAAATAGCCTATAAACTGAGGCCTGAAGCCGCGAAACCAGAGGTTTTCGAAGGCCAAAAATTTTTGGTTCTGTGTATGGTACTGACAAATTTGTAATTTAATGTACGTTATTCGGATA
Source organism: Aphelenchus avenae (assembly GCA_020875895.1). NCBI lineage: Eukaryota > Metazoa > Nematoda > Chromadorea > Rhabditida > Aphelenchidae > Aphelenchus > Aphelenchus avenae. Next base: position 49,354 of record JNEY01000178.1, read on the forward strand.
CCCGCAACAGGCACTGCCGAGTAATACTGTATGCAAATTTTGGAGAAAAAACCAAGCTGTGAACCAAGAGATCTGAAAACTGAATTCATGAGCAGTCGAGAAAGGACTAATTTTGATTGGACGGCGCGTTACGCACGGTTGATCCCAAACTTTAAACTCGTCGACGCAATATGAATATCTTGTGCCCGTTTAAAGCATAAAGGTACTTTTTACGAAAGCGAGTTCAAACAGGTCCTCCATCCTCCTATTTGTTCGAGCGTCTGCCTTCTAGCTACTGTTAGTCTACGGCATGGGGCCATCCAGAAAATATGTAATCATTACATCGACCTTTTTACCCCACCCCCCCCCCCCTGTAATCAAAATGTAATCAGGGGTCTGTCCCCCCTGTAATATTACATGTGGAAAATCCGGTTTTAAGCAGTCTCACGCTCGGAATCTCAATCGTTCAGTTTAAAAGTATGTTTATTCGAGATTCTGAAGCATAATACATCGTTTTTTGACACTATAAATTTTTGATTGGAATACGAGTAAATTTTCTTGAGAAATGTTTTCTGCGTATCGGACAAGAAAATACCAGCCGATTTTTTCGGCCCGTCGCTAGGCACCATTCCTCGACAAAACGTCCCACTAACAGCAAAAATAGGCCATTTTTTGTAACTTTTGATCGAAAAATTAAGGCTCTAAATCGCCCAAAAACCGGTCAAATTCGGTGAGAAGTGGCCGCCGCAAGCAACACCAACCGAATTTTCGGCGAAAAACGTTCAAAATTTGGTCATAATATGTTCAAAACCTAGATAAAAAACAGCCCGCCGCAGGCGATACAAACGAATTTTTAGGTGAAAATTTGCAATATATGGCTAAAATTTGCTCTGGCGGGCCGTTTTACTCTAATGCTGATTACGTAATCAAGGCCTTGACCCCCCCCCCCTCCCCCCTGTAATCAAATGTAATCAAAGGGCTGACCCCCCTCCGCCTGTAATGATTACATATTTTCTGCACACGCCCTCAGCGCCTTCATTGGCATTTCATTCTGTTTGCTCCAGAGTATGTTTTGGCTTACTTTTGTTCGCTGCTAATCCCATTTATAAGAATGAACCACATATTGCTGACTAAAATTTTGTAAGCAATGCGGCTTCCCGAAGTTCCTCTACGACGTCCGAAGCTACGAACGCTAATGCAGGTTTTTAGAAATGCAGAAAACTACGAACATCTGCCGCCGTACTTTATGAGTAGAAGCAAATTTATTTTTAAGTTTCAGCAAGAATTGAGGTAAGATAACTTCTGCCGGACTAAGTGTACCGATCGCTGGTCGCCTTGTTTGGCAGTGGACCCTTCACACGCCTCGCGTGCATATTCCCTTCTTTCGCATAGGTATCAGTCTACGAAAAATGCGTTAAGAGAGCGTCCAGAAAGTATGTGAACCTTACTGAGGAGGGAGGGATCAGCGAATTTTTCACAGCTGTCCACTTAGGGGGAGGGGCTTTCCGGCAACTGTTTACGTGTACAACGGGAGGCACGAAGATTGCTCGCCGGCGGAGTCGATTCACATGTTTTTTTGATTCCTACTTGGAATTTTTTCACCATTTCCACCGCCAGCACCTGAAAGGAGAAATTAGCAATCTTACAGGTACAGTAACCTAACTATTTACCTTTAAACTTAAGTGCGCAAATGGCCCAATTATAGTGAACATACAGGGCAGGGTTGCTTCTGGTTTGTCGGAAATCACTGCAAAAATTTGTCTTTAGATGGCTTTGAAAAATTTGGTAATTACTGTTTGGAAATTTTGTAACGACAAGGAAATTAAAAATTTTCGAAAATGGCAAAATTTAACCGCAAAAATTTTTTGCCCAAAATAGCAAGGAGCTTTGGCACGCGCAACGTTTCCCCTGTCGTGAGCTCTCATAAAAGTACGACTTTTGTCTAGGATGCAAGTTGGCACAGCGAAATGGAAAGAACTAGGTCGGCCCGGTCTCGAATCTCAAAAATAGTAAAAAACAGTGCAAATTTCTGTAGGAGAACCAGTGAACTGGCCTTTGTCGTCTTAAAACCTTCAGCAAACATACACGTTGTCCCCTAGGTGTCCTCTACTTTCCAAACTATCCCACCTTTCTGTTTTTGTTAAGCCTTATTATTTATGGAAAATATCGAAATTTTGTTTCTGTTACAAGAAATTTTAAACGAGCTTATTAAATATTTGAAGGTGCTACGTTATGTGCCTAAAACACACCGTATAAAGCAAGGGAGCTGCTGTCTGTGCGAGCAGCCAGCCCGAAGCAAAAAAAAGTTGTTAGGATAAGGTCCGCACACTTTTGGACTCCGGTGTATTTGCCACTTACTTTCTTGCAATGGCGCATTTGCCAAAATCCCTTTGAAGATTTGCGTCCCTGCTCGTACTATACGTTAGACTTGGACGCGACGCCCCCCGTACCGTACTCCGTACCTACTGACACCCCCATACCCTACTCCGTACCGTACCTTTACGGCGTAGTACGGTACGGTCCGGTATGGAGTACGGCGCCGTAGTACGGTAACAAAAATTACATAGTTTCTGCCTTTTCGCAGGTAAAACGGAACATTAGAACAGTAAACATTAATGCCAGCGACATTAAGCGTTGTAAGTTGTGTTGGATACGCCCGCATACCCGTCATACTTGACGAAGTTTTTCGTATTTTGGTTAAAGATGCCCAAAATTTGCTCGATTTCGGCTAAAAGTGGGCATTTTTTGGCCTGCAGTACGGTACGGAAAACGGCGCCGTACTGGGGTCCTGCCGTACCGTACTCCGTACCGCAGAATACGGTACGCAGTACGGTACGGAATACGGTACGGTCGTCCAAGTATAGTATACGTTAAAGGCATGGCCTTATCACTTTGCTAGACGGAATGCGCGCGCTCCGTAACATGAGGTTGCGCAATTATTCTGCGCCGTGAAGTGCGTTGCATGTTCCAGGTTTTGAACACCGTGCGCCGAACGATTTCTACTTATGCTCCTAGCTTGTGACCATCCCTCGCGAATCCTGTTTTACGCTCGCCCGCGACAGACTACTTTGAACAAATGCGAATTTAAGATTGTTCTAACCACGGCCTTCGCATCACCACAACCTACAGTGCGGTGCGCAGGTTTTTTTGATACGCATAAAAATTTCTAGCGTTTCGCCGTATTATCTGGTACTATGTGCTACGGATAAGCCCGTGCAACCGTTCCGACGAGATTCATTGGGTGAATGAGACAGGTTTTTTCATATAGAATAAGGCATGCTAGTCGATCATGGTGGGAGGGGTCATAACGGTTCTATTGTTGTTAACTGCTTTTTATGGTAAGTCGATCATTGCGTTTAGAAAACATAGAATGAATTTATTATATTCTCTTTTTAACTATATTTATTTATTTTTAAGCAGAATAGTAAATTTGGTTAAAATTTAAAATTAACGAGCAAATAAATAAATATTACAAATTTGTGGCTAACTGTATAGGAAGAACGGCCTGTGCAGGTCGCGGACTGTTCTCGTTGGGTCTCGCTTAGGTCAAGCCTCGGCTTCGGACACATCCAAATTGGCAAGATGGCCAATGGATGGACACTCTGCGTTAGGCGCGAATATTAGGAAGTGTTCCCGGATAAACAAATCGAAGAACATGAGCGTAAGCTGGAGCTTGATCTAAAACAAAGAGGGACTGATCAGTCCCATGAAACATTAAGCCCACTAGGCGCCAACCGAGTAAACCATTTTAGTACTCATCTAGGGCAAATGTAGCCGTTGTGGAACACGACATGAATACCAAAAGTGCCTGGCATATGGAGAAAAATGCCATCCATGTGGAGGGATGAATCACCTTGCTAAGTGTTGCCATCACCGTACGAATGACCGTGAAGAGTCGTCACCAATAGATAGTCGTAACCGTGGAGACGACAGCCCACCGCCAGCACATAGATGCAATCATCGAGGGTCGTCACGTAGACCAATATACCGCGAAGACGGGAAAATGCACAGTCACAGGACCAGCTACGACTGTGGCGAACAGAGTTCGCCAGGAACGACGACGACCGACCAGCGCCCGCGGTTAGCAGCACGCCAGCAAGCGATCATCCCCTCCCCACGGGTAGAAGACCGCCAGCAAGCGTCCTCCCAACGGTGCGGTCCTGGCGCAGCGGCAAGCGCGTCAGTTGGAAAAATGCCTACGTGCACAATTTCAGGTCAGTTCGATCCCCGGTAGCCGCGCCGGACCGCCAACTTTTTCACGGGCAGCGGCAGCCGGACGCCACTGTTCGCGACAACGACATCGATGATTATGACTACATAGTCAACACTGTGGGGTTTAACGAAGCCTACAACAGCCGAGAGAGCCTCCAAAATCTAGAGGGAGAGGCCTCTTACGAGAATATGAAGAAAACCAAGAACCGTAGTAAAAATGCTACGCGTGTGGAGTGTATGGACATGTAAAGTCCGAGTGCCGTTACAAGAACGGAAACGGTTACAATAACGGAAAGTGTACAAGGTGTAAAAAGCGAGGGCATACCTCAAGGACCTGCTTCATAAAAAAATACTGTGAGAGCGACAGCGAACAGAAGCTGAACCGCTACAAGAGCGGAAGCAACAGTGATGAGACGCTGAACCGCTATAGGAGCGGAGGCGACAGTGATGACAGCTTAATCCGCTACAGGAGCGGAAGCTTGGTGAATAAAGTGACCTACGTACAGAGCCACGAGTCAACGAGCAATGAAGAGTCGTGCTACAGCAGCACGGGGCATACGAGTAGCCCGAATGTGAGGCTAGGTAGAGCCTGCGATTCCGTGGAGATATACCGAGACATGAGAGGACGAAACAGTCCGCTAAAGAAGGAGGAGGTTATGTACAGTGCCCAGAAGCGCACCAAACACAAGATTCTTGAAATCATCGACAACTGCAGTAAGAGCTTGAAGACTCTGAGCGACAGTGTCATTTCCCTGCATCAGCGACTCGCAAAACTCGAGTGCAACTCCAAACCAATAGTCAAGCAAGCCTGTTCAACGAGACAGTTGTCTTCAACGCCGAGCATCTGCTCAAAGAGGGAGAAGTGTCACATATGCTAATTCCTGCCTATATACAGAGCAACTTTCCTGTGTGACCTCAGACGTGTACCGTCTACCAGCTGCTAATAAAAGCTTCCACCTGACTTTGTCCTTTTGCCTTTGTCTAATCTAGTAAGGATACGACAATTAAAGCATGAAGTGTTTAGGGATTTCCAATACAGAGACGTATTCAGTGGAAGATGTACAAGTCGTACTTACACTTCGCCCACAATGGATTGCGGCCGCAATGGGCAACGCCGCACTGCTGCAACGCCGCAACCCATTGTGGGCACCTGCTCACAATGAAAGCGCCGCCACAACCCACCGCTTTGCGGTCATTGCGGTGGTTGCGACCGCAATCCATTGTGGGCACCCATTGCGGCCGCACTACACGCCGAGCGTTTGGAAACCATTTGGAAACAAGCGAGCCCCTCGAAAAAAGAGACTGTCAAGGGGTAACAATGGCGGAAAAGGGGGACCGTCGGCTTTCTGCTCGATCCCATTCCGTGATCTCTGTGGGGGAGGTGCGAATTGTTCTATGGAAGACTTACCAACATTGGACGTAACAACCTTCGTTCGAAGTGACGCTCGCGTTCGTAGGCTCAGTCAAATGTAATCTGAAATCGTCGTGTTGTACTGAATTTCGCCTCGTAATCTTCTAGTAATGAACAAATATGCTTAACGCTTGCAGTACGCATAATTTTCGTGTTTGCCGAAGATTAGGAACGGCACTCAAATATTATTTTTGAATGCCGTTTTTTAGTATTTATTAGAATTATTTAAACTTCCGATTATTCAAAACAATTTTTGCCGTGACGAGACCACGAAAACACTTGGGCATTACTCGTGGAGTGCTGACGGTAGAAGCTGAGTGCAAGTATACCCACTACAGGCTTAAAACTCGGAAAAAATACGTAGCGATACTACCCTATGACGGACGTTTCGAACCATAGTCGAGGATAATAAAGCCCGAAGTTTTTACGTACTTTTTGCACAAAATGTTGGGTCCTTGCCAAGCATAACTTTACCAGAAATGGTCTGCCCACATGTGACTGTGTCCACGTGTTTGTACCCAAAATATGATGGGCTCCTAGCTCGGCGCCTTTTTATTTTTCTGCGTAAAACTTCGACCACATGGGATACATTCGGAGCCCGGTCAATGCTTCAATTCATTCGAATTCTTCAGGGGAACGAAAATCCTCTTCTTCACGCAGGTTTTATTGCTTAAAGTCGCTGAACGTTTGGTATATTGCCTGATCAGAATTTATCAGGGATAGCATTACCTTAGCGTTATCATTTTACATCAATGATGTTTTTGCTGGTACGTGTATGGATCTCTTTCTTTTCTTCTAACGCCTTGTACTTAACATCGCTAAAGTGGATTAGAGACTTTCTACTGACCATAGTGTACCTATGATCGTTTTACTCGTCGCTTCCTTGTAAATCACGGTGATAAAACTCTAAGTGCGCAAGAGCTGCTACAATGCTGCGGCCACTTCCGGGGCTTGCAAGCCGCCGGCTCGTCGACCGACCTCGTCTGACCTTGCACGTCGTTTGGATGCAGCGATTCACCTTTCTGCTGGCTGCGCATCCTATCAAACGCTTGGTGAGCCCAGCTCGTGGTGCGCATTCGAACGCGTCTTTGCCGGCTTGTCCTGCCTCTTTCTCACATTCATTTATTTGTTATTTATCAAGTGGCGGAACCTACTTTCATACCGTAGTAGCGGGATTTTTTCGGTCAGCCGAAGTCGGCCCAGTAGCGGTGCTGAAGAGAGCCTTTAGATGAATTTTTGTTTCGGAGCAGATATCTACCAGATAATTCAGATAGTGTAGACAATGTTGGCCGGTTAAGCTCATCATGCGTGGTAGCCTTAGCGAACCATCTCTTTTGAAAATCGGTTAGCTGTGCATCACAAGCTTCCCGTATAAGGATGATACTGCACTACGAGAAAGGAAACATAGCCTCCAACTCATGCAAGAGAAATTCCAGGTTTTTAATCTTAAGACGTTAGCGGTGTAGTTGCTTTGTTTTTCGTTTGATGTCAATACGAAGTCGCAAAAAACGTACTGCTTAGATCCGAAACGATTTTTTCTTAATATTCACCCTTCGCTGGTGCGCTGAAACAGTCGCGCGCCAAACCAAGCGCGACAAAAATGAGAAGTTTTTATGTTTTGCGTGATTTATCGCTCGCGACCTCACCATTTACTGATGTTTTTTTGTTTTTAGACTTTAGCGTCTGTTTATCTATGTCATAGCGGTGCTACTATTTCTAGACGGAGTTACAAAAGTTCAAACGGAACGACAAATGATATGCTCCTTTGTAAATCGCACACGGTCTTTCTGCATGTCAGCAGGTGGCAGATTGAGCTGTGATTGTGAATTGCGCAAATTTATACCTTAACCTTTACCAAATTCGTACAGTTCTTGGCGTGGCTCTTGGCTGTCAAACATAGCGCATTACGCCATCTTTTTACGCATTTTTATGCCTGCTTCGGGTAAGACTTTCGCAGCTAAAAGTGAATAGCTGATATGCTTGCTCCTTCTACGGGTATACATTATTTCAGAGCAAGTAGTCCGGCCATAATGAATAAGGCGAACCAGTCCCAGTGTGTAGTGTGCCTTGGTCGGTGTCTTTTCGACGCTGCATAGCACTCAAGCGCGAGTTTATTATTATGGATTCCCATTCAGGCATCACTTTGGCACTTGGCCTGGCGCCAAATGTCACGCAATTGTAAAGTAAGAAATCGGGTTGTTTCCAAATGATTTTACGGCCATCGTACCTGAAAAATGTCTGCTTGTTGCTTGATCATACGAAGTCGAAAGCGGTGATTCTAAAAATATGCGTCGATATTGTATTTTTGACTTCTTTTTCTGTAATCTTAGCGGACACCGACAGAGACAACAATCTTGCAAAACGTATGTAATCTTCTGCATAGTGCATAACAGGTTCGTGAATGAAAGTGCGTGCAGCGTACAAAGATAACATTCGCCGAGGCAGGATCTTTGTGCGCAAATGCGAAAGCAGTGCAGTCACCACATGCTTTACAGGTATCCTTCGTAACTTGAACGGTCACCGACGATTACCTGGTCTGTTGTAATTTTTATCACTATAAAGTCCTAAAATCGTGCTGGCTCTGGCACGTCATGACTTTCGTCGTCTCAAGTCGAGATGAACCAAATTTTACCGGGAAATATATATACAACGACGGCGTGGTAACAATCCTGGAAAAGCATGCGGCGTCGTGAGATTTGTCGCGCACGACTGCAGCTCTAACGGCTCACTAACGTTTGCTTCGTCTCAATTACACGGGCGTCAAGAACCATCCTCCTTGGTATGCCGCCTAATTCCGAAGAAGCACTAAAATACGATCTCAAATTCGAATCAGTGCGCTAGGCCCGGTTTCTTTACTGTCATTTTCTGCAAAATATTCCTCGAAACGCTTTGTTCGCATCGGACAACGGTACAGACTTTAATCACAAATTGCTTGCTTTTGTCGTACGCTAGTATTGTGGGGCGTACTTGCGACCCTGGTGAGAACTCCTGGCACTTAGGTGATGTCCGATGGTGGTAGATGATAGTCCTTTATTCCGCTGGTATAGTCTCAGGTCCCGAAGGAACTGGCCGGCTGTGGGCTCAGTCGCCGAAGCGACTGGCCCCGATACTGACAAATCTCTGGCTTATGTACAGCTGGATCGGGGCAAGCATCCAATCCCCACACATTCTTTCGCTGAAAGGAGCTTTTGTTCGCTGAAAACATTTGTACCGCTAAAGATTTCCGCAGCAAGCTTTTGCGTTAAAGACGCCAGTGTAGGGTAAGAGCGGGTCGAGGTCAGGGACCGGTTAAATTTATTACATAAGTCCTAATTTGGTCCGACCTTGTCCGAGTTTGGGTTTTACGGTAATCATGACATCTCGGGTCCTTGCAACAGAACGATTGTGGTCAAATATGGTGGTATGAGGTACACGGTCTTTTATGAACCGAGTTGGTATGACAAAGACACCGACCCTTAGACCCAGATCCGGGTTCCTGTTCCGGCTGGGATGTCTCGTTACTTCCTGGTTTTTGTGCAACGTTTCGCACAAACATGCGATGTTCGTACAGATTTTGCCCAAGAGACTGCATGCGGCGTGACGATCCTTGTCAAAGCTAGTTTTGGCTGGCAGGAAAGAAGCGACTCGATATTGCTGCAGCACCAAGAGTGCGACCTGGTGCCGACGGCAAGCTCAAGCCAACAACAGCGCAACCAAGAAAGCATGAACCTCGAAGCAGTCAAGCACGCTTTCCATTCATATCGACACTATCTTTCGCTTGGAACTATATATTATGCTTTCCCCCGTCAGGCTTTGATCATCTAAAATGGGCAGGGGAAAATCTAGCTTTTAAGAAAAATAATATGACTGCATGCTGCTACCGTGCGACATCCATGCGTTTAGTCGTACGTACCAAGCGGTATCGCATGCAGATGTATGCAATTTATGCATTCACAAAAGAAATACCTCAGCGAATCGGTTTTGAATTTTGAAGTTGATCGCCGATGCGTTAATTTATTAAAGTTAATCGAACAAAATCGCAAAGAAAGACCTTGCACGGTGCTAAGTTGATACATTTGGTATGTTCAATCCTCGCATGCGCCGAACATCTGCTCGCTCCTTGTATCTCCCTATAATTTCCTCGAGCCTGTCCTGTCCTCCTAAGCTTGTCCTGTCTACGTTGATTGTTACTGTCTACGTTCATCGGTACACAAACTTCGGCGGGCATACAGCGGGAACTACAGTAATCGCCTCTAAAAATAAGAATAATTATTGTAAAGTAACACTGCCACTTCGCTGCGCCTAAACCACGCATGGCTTGAAGTGCTCTATACGCAGCTCCTCTACATGCAGTCCTGACATCTACCAAGTTCCCCAACCTTAAAAAGGCCCGTCGCAGGCGAAGCCAACACATTTTTGGCCAGAAAAGCCATCAATCCAGAAAATAATGAAGCCTTAAGTGCAGGCTAACAGTAAAATAATCCATGGGTTTCCCGACGTGTCATCAAACGAGACTTAGCGAACCTAACAACTAGGCCATCACTTTAAAAAAAGTAAAATTGTTGACGTGTAGACGCTAGTCGGATGTGATGAGTTATGTTCGGTTTCGCGTAAATTACTGTCTAAATTTTCCACGGTATCGTCTTCGGCGAGTCTAGCGCTAGTCGTAAGTGCATGTCGCGTTCGATGTCGCTACAGGCGTTTTTTTTTGGCAAACGTTAAGAGGGCAAAAGAGTGAGAAGACAGTTCTATACAAATATAATTAATATTTTAGCTGGTTGTGGCTTGGAATTTTTTTTCGATCTCAATACCATATTGCAAAGTCCCCGCATGGGGCATGGGGGACCCACGTCAGAGTGCACGAAAGTGCAATACGGAGGAGGTGCCTGAAAGCGTGTTCATGTATATATGTTGCAGCCGATGGTGTTTTTCAGCCGATCACGTTATCGGCTAGCCGAT
>JNEY01000178.1:98829-110345 GCA_020875895.1 Aphelenchus avenae
CGAGAATTACGGGTTGAACGGGAGAATCTCGTACAAAATTTGACACTGCCTTGGCGCTACAGGTGTCGTGAGAGCAAAACAGTCCGCCGCCCGTGTTCAAAACTGTGATGCGTTGATCTACTTTCTTTTGCTCCCCTGCCTGTCACCATCGATCAGCATTGAGTCTGGCTTTTATCCGCACGCTTAGGCAGTCGAAAAATTCATGCCTTATGTAACCGTCTGTCTCCATCATTAAAGTTTAAAGCATAGCCGATGGCTCTATTCACCTGACTTACTCTGTTGTTTCATCTTTACCCTGGAACAGTTTCAAAGTTCATCCGTGAGTTTTAGCAAAAATTTTAATGTGCTATGAAATCATAAGTAGAAGGCACCCTGCGGAGAGACAATCGTACCGGAATCCATATCCTCCTGCACCGATTTTTTGACTGTTTGCGCCGGTTGCAAGACTTCATTATACGGTTATCTAAAAAAATACACGCACTGTGCTCTGAATTACTTTCATTTCGTAGATGAATGGCCGCCTGCATAAATTTTTCTTTTTTTGCCAGAAATTTCATCTTTCAAGCTAAAGCCGAAGCTTCATAACCCTGGAACGCACAAGATATTCCGATACATGCCACCCTTCACAGGTTTTTTACATTTATACAGCCGAAAGCGACAAGTAGGGGAAGCACGAGCCGGATGCAACCATTTTCTTCGGTTAGCCGGTCAATACCGTCAAGTGTGGCCTATTGTGATGGTTCTGATCCCGATTCCACTAGAAGTGACCGAAATCCGAGTCAGATATATCGATAAGGTTTATTGCGCAACGCGTTCAAAACAAAGATCAAGATGCTTCAGAGACACGAATTAACGTTACAGACTGGAAGAACGGGAAGACTGGGCTCCCGGACAAACTGCGTGCGCTCGAGAAAACACTCGTGAGGAACCGGTGAACTCGGTGATTCGGCCGATTCCGGGGTACTGTTCGGTTGTGGGGAGGGGATAATATGGGGGGAAGTATAACTAGCAGTTTCGACCCACCCCCCAGATGGTCATTTTTCACCCTCCCTCCCCCCTCTAACCGACAAGGTTTGACAACCGTACGTTTTCATTACGGATTGCGGAAATATTACGGAAGTAGTGCAACGATGCTACAGGATGCATGTTTGCCTACGGCAGGCAGTGACTGAAAAAACGCAGGTTTATTCGAATAAATTGTTAACATTCGACCAACTATGTGCTAGCCAGAATGGTTGTGCTGCTGTGTATGACATTGTACGACTTGGTCGCAAACTACGTCTGCTCTTGCAGCTGTTCCGTTTTTACGCGGACTCAAACGCTTCGTCATCAGGTTTTCAACATCGTGCTTAAAAGTGTCAAAATGTGCCGCACACGAATTGCCGACTTTGGCTCGGGATTGAGTTAGTGATAGAAAGACAGCTACGGAGTAAGGTAAGCGTACATATACCTCAGGGGGTATACGTTGAACAGAGGTAATATGTATTCCTGGACTGTAAATGCCAAGCTATAGCGGGCTGCGGACAGTGGCTAGGTAACCACAGGTTATCCTCCCCCCCACGCGTCAGGCGAGGGGGGGTGGGGTGGTAAATAGGCGCAACCAAAATCAGCCGCAATAACTCAGCAAGCAGCATATCTCATTGCTCTAGCGGTTTTAATAGAAGCCTAATATAAAGCTATCTGACAGATAAACTACGTTAGTGCGCTTGCTGGCCCTTACGTGTATTCGAGATAACCTCGCAGTCCCGCCTGCTCTCGCGGAGCCTGCTGGTCACTCTCACCGGACGCACGGGACCTACGTCGATTGACCTTAGTTGCTTTTCGAATGCACCGAATTCAACGTTCCCTCGGGTGCGCATTCGCCTGAAGGGTTAAATTGCATACAAATGCATTGCATGTTGTTTTGTTGACATTTTCAACGCAGATCCCTTGGCCCATGGAGTGCGTGAGCATACAAGGAGTGCACCATTTACATGCAGGTGAAATATATGACGAGCGATCAGTAGTCTAATAGCAAACGCGATCCGTTTCCGAAACGTCATCAAATGTGGATTTCGCATTGATGACCAGAGAATTACCAAGCACTTGGTGAATTTAAAAGCTGCTTTGGATAAGAACGATTGGGCGTCGGTGTTTTACCAGGTTTTACATCCGCAAGAAAATACTTGCTTTGATCTATGCGTACTCGTTAATTTTTTTTGTTCTTTTGGCGAAATATCTCAGAGCATCTGTTCGTGACCTTTTTCGAACTTGGAAGACTGCTTGCCATCCACATTCATTTGCAAGCAGTGCAGCTTGGTACGCATGAATGCACGCATGCAGCATGTAATACATGCGTTGCCTTAAAGGTAATTGTAGACATCGGCGCTTGCACACCTTGGCGTAGCCTGTCGACTTGCACATTTTCAAGGGCGTTACGAGGGGGGCGGGGGCTCCCCCATTTGCAGTTTTCGTCGCCGGCCGACGGCCGGCGCCGAAAAATTAGGTAAGGGTCCACCTTACCTACCCCCCCCCCCTCCCAGGCCGGTCTCGCACCACCCTTGCCCATTTTGTACCGTGCCCCGTAGCCGTGTGATAACAAATGCCGTGTCGCATACACAAAAAATGGCACGGCTTAGGATGGCATGGAATAAATACGACTTTTTGCGCGTGTCGTGTTATATTTCTATTTGGTTGTCGTTAGGATTAACAGCGGAACTGTCAGCCCGGATAAAGTGAAAACTGGACGAACCGTGTGAGTAAAGGCTAGCATGAGAAAACTAACCAGTTCAATGAAAACAAAGGATGTACTATTCGAAGGACTGCAACGTCTACGATGGTTTTGAACCATCTTTTTATGTGCACTCTGCACTAAATTCTTCGTCTGTTGACCCTCAACATTCAAGCGATCCGAGGCAGGAGATTGCGCATTTGCAATTTTCTCGCCGAACTTCCTCGTTCTGCGCAAGATTCTTGAACGAACTTGCTGGCCCGGCATGCCCGTGCACTCATTGTGTATGGACTTTTTAGAGAGAACCAGAAATGCATGACTTTGTTTGCAGCTTAACCCTACGAGACCCACAAGGTATTACCAGTTTCTGGCTTTTATCCGCCAACATACATAAAGCGTTACTTTCTTACACGGAGCAAGGCCTTAACTAGCCACTAGAAACGCGGGTTTAACGTAGAACGGTAAAAGCCACTAGACCGAGTGTCGAAGAACTGTTTTGCCCGTCTTCCAGTATCTCCTCGGGTAGGGGTCAAACGAGACGGAGAGAGAGTGCAAGTTTTTAACTTTTTTATAGCGTTTTTCTGTTTCAGCTAGGGTTTTCAATGCTATAGGGCAGACTTGAAATGAGTTTGACGTCAAGCTGTCAAGTGCGGTCACCAAGAATATTTAAATGGTGTTAAGAATATTTTTTCAAAATTATCTTTTTCTAATATCGCATGCACATAATCACAAAATGTTGAATTACCTAGTACCGAAAATCGAATAAATGAGAACCTTTTTTTGGCTTTTGCGTAACGCTTCATTCAGGATTTTTCCCATAGTGCGAATCAGAGCGTAAATCAGCGTTATATTAATAGCTACTTGAGACCTAGACTCAGTTTCTTATTTCTTGTTTCCTAGATATGAGACAGCAATTTCGTTTTTAACAGATGTAAGCAGGAGAATCCGGACCATGAAGCTCATCGGGTCCACTTTTTGGCTATGTCTGAAGTAAGATTTCTTGCACGAACACCATGGTCAGCTTATTCATGAATCTGGAGAGCAAATACATGCATTTTTTCAGCTGAGAGCGGCATGAGATGCAGAAGCAAAGGTCAGGTTTTGGTAAAAACAAAGGTTCTAAATGGATAACTCGAATGCAAAAGTTCACTTGTTTTTGCTCTGCTGAACGGCACGGCATCATTATGATCCAGGCAGTAGTATTGCTGCGAAATGCAAAACTTCAAAAAAAGCCTAACGTCTGCCGTGACACCTTAGTCGGAACTCATGAACAAATGTGTATTTTGCTTTGTCCGTGGTCATATAAAATTTTCCATGCCTACGGCTATAGCAGCCACCCATCTATAAAATCCTAGGTGATGAAGCTTTTTCTGTCGTTCTAAGTTCAGTTCAGCTCTCTTAAATGTGGGAGCTTTGCTTTTTTGATTGTATCGAACAGATTCTGTATTAAGCATAATTTGGATCCGAAAGGCCTCCATCCAGATGGATGATGTTGATGCGGCGAGCCGTGGGTTCAGCTAAGGTGATAATTTGGGCGTTAAAGCGAAAACGTGCCTTCTCCATATGCTGCAACGTGATAGGTAACGTGCCATCCTGCAGGTTTTGTACACGTGCCCCTTTTGGTACGTTCCTCAAGAAATTCCTAGGAGTTGCCCGTCCAAAATATAAAAAAATCCGAAAAGTACAGCGATTTTAAGTCGATGGAATTTCGAATTCACTCCACAGGTTTTTAACCCAGGCGCTGTGATTAACGGTTTATTTTTCATCTGCCGAACACATATATTTTTTTACGTTCTCTGCCCCGAAAGAGGTGCATATACTGCCCTAATTTACCATGTAGGCCTTATGGTGTTGTGCCAATTTGCAATAGCTGCTTTCCATTTGAAGTTTCGTTAGGTATTTTCCTTAGTTACCTTGCTCATAATGTCAGGGAAGTGCTACAGTTATACTGCTGACAATTTAAGCGCTGCCTTCGCTTGGCGCTAAAACCCGAATTGTAGCCGAAATTGCGTTTGTCGCTAGGAAGAATATCTCAGCATGTCAAAAATTAGGTCGCTACCGCCGAGACGAAGAAACAAAAATAGGAGCGGAAAGAAAAAAAGCGAAGAAAAGCCCTGTATTTATCAGTCAGCGCCAGCAGCAAAACTTGCGAACGGCCCATTTTCGGTCCCGGATGACTCCTCGTGTCCCATGCTTCGAAACATCACCCGGATCCGGCGGATTGTACCCCATCCTCAGCACATCATTAGACCATAAATAACAGTTGATAGCCCTCATGGAAAGGTGTCGTGAACGCACGACACTGTCTTATTAGCGCCTTTTAGGCCCAGCACAAGGCATAAACCTCAACCCAGTTTAGGTTCATTTCTTCCGCAGCGACGCGTACTTTGTAGCCATTATAGCGGTGAGTTAGCTAAATGCGTCTCCTACGTAATTGTTTTGCCTTCCCGTTAATGTCGTCTTATCACCTGTAACCCCAATCAGTTATGGAATAAACGCGTTCACAGGGGAGACGTGTTCCTCCAGGGCTCACCTTAGTTTAGCTTTCCCAACATCATGTGTTTACCTGTAAATAGCTATCATGGCAACTGCTCTAAACCAGCAGTAACAACTCATTGTCTTAGCAACTAAAGGAAATGGTAAGTTCTTTTTTACGTTTTCGACAAAGGGAAGGCTAGCTTCCTGAAGCACACATGGCGTTTCCTGCCAAAAAGAAGTCGTCTTAGCCAGCACTTGGCATCGCTGACTTTTAAGATTGTACGCCGCTAAAAACCTACCAACGATATGTACCGAAGAATGAAGCTTTTACAAAATATAAATGCAACCACGACTATGAACATTGTACAAAAAGCAGGATCCGAAATTCGCATCGGGGGCCACCGCTGGATGGAGCCCACTAAAACCCATACTTATCCTACAGCATTGAGAATACTACCTCTTTTCAGTCCCATTCTCTACCTCTTAGTCACACCGCGACGCGACACGAGTTGTCGTCAGGTTTTTGTCCTTTTGTTAGCGTTGCATAGTGCGCACTGGCTCCGACAATGCACGCGTAAAATTGCAGGCTCGTGTCGCCGATGGCCCGCGCCGACCTTCGCTGACCTTGTTTGCCGAAAGGTCGCAACGTTTGTGCCTTTCCCCGCAACGCTTGTCCAGGGCCGGTCGTGTCGTGCACTTTTAATACGCGAACTTTGCTTTCTCCACGCATTGTCCCGAGTTTTGCTTTCACTGACTTAAGGCGGATATTCGCCGGAGTAAGTCCTTTAAAATGCTTTAACGGGCTCATCGGTTTACGCAAGCCGACCGATTGCTGAAGGGTACGTTTAGATGGCTGGCAAGTGAGAAACCATAGGCTCGGGGTTTTGTTGGCCGGTTAGCACTTCGATCTGAAGTTAGCCTTAGCTATTAGTCGCCTTCGAAAACCATTCAGATGTATTACGGAAAATCACTTTGTTTGTACATATAGATCTGTACAAGAAGAGCTTACCTGCGTGAAGCGAATGCAAACATCGCCATCGCAGTGTCAAACCGTTACAGGTTTTCCGCATAATTGGAAGAGTCATAGACAGCGAGCTTACCTGCTCTCTTTGCTCTATTTAGCTATGAAACTTTTGGGAACCGCAGTACTTGAGACGAACATGATTTTCGTCTAGTCGGATTCTACCCTTGCCGTAACGCCTCTGCACTACTTTAGCGGTCTCAGCCTTTCCGAAAGAGACAAGTGTTATGTGACCAGTTTTGAAGGTGTTTGATTCAATACACCCCGGTTCACAAGCATGCCCATACGTATTACTTAAGGGAAGGTAATCGACAGGGAATTCTGGAGAACCAGTCTTAGGAAATCTCCAGGTCTGACTACTGACAATGACTCAACGCCGCCAAAAGCTCGGCAAGGAATTCGTAGCCGGGAACATCGTTAAGTAACTCCCGATATCCTTCGAGCGAGAAACGTATACTACCGATATGCAGATTAAGTAGCATATGTTATGCCACCGTTTCATCGCTAACCCTGCTTACATTGCCAAGTGTTTTGCTTGTTCTTTGCGAGACTCGCCGGTGAAGAGAGCTTAAAATAAGGTTCTACGGAGCCCTTCAGGCGAGATCCTGGTAAATCTTAAGGTTTCGCAAGATTATGAATGAGTCTACTTCTATTCTTCTATTTCATACACTTCTCCCACTGAATACAGGTTTTACGATTGAGCACACAGTGCTAAAACTCGTAAAAACACTCGCTGTCGCACACAGACACGACCCTGGTCTGCTTGGGTAATGGCATAATAGCACTGGCAATGGCATGGCATTCATATAATTGTTAGGGATTCAAGGGTTTTGTGAACGTGTAAGATGAAGTGTACCAGAGCCGACTATACCGGACTGATCACGTCCGTGTTGGGGGTAAGAAACTAAAATGGTGGGGGGGGGGACTTCTTGCCCCCATGTTAGTTTCTTGCCCCCGCTCCCATAAAAACATTGCGCCCCCATACGGTACCACGACCCGGAAGAGAGCTAGAAAGCATTTTTTTCAAGGCGCCATCCCTAGTGCTTGTTGAAGATGTTTAGGCAACTAGGCGTTAATAACGCCACATGCTTCGTTATTTTCACTTACACTCAGGCTAGAAATAGTTCGAGAAAAAATTTCACTTTATTTGTCAAAGTCATCAACGATTCGATTAGCCAATGCGCAGACGCTTTTCAAATAAAAAAATTTTCTTCCAATGTTGTGGTAAAATAGAGAGAAAAAAAGGTGTTTCTTCTCTATGCGGTATGCATACCTTAGCACAAGCTGTCCGAAAAAATGTGCAATATGCGTGTAACTGGGTACATAAGGCGTACACTACTAGCGAGCTCTTTGGCGAATTTTGGATTGTAAAGGTCAATGGTTCCGTTCTTTATCTGGTTCAACAGCCTCGTATCACTCGCTGATTTCCTCAAGCCATTCCGAACCTTGTCTTGCATTCGCTCGTGGTCGCTGTCTCCGTTCATGGTACGAGTATTTGCCGTTTTTGCTCAGTCACTGTCAGACGTGTGCGGCTTTTATACAGTTCTTTTCTGCTTTAGTGGGGTAAACGGGGTTTTCTGGAAGTTTTCATAATTTCTATGTCCAGCTTCTAAAGGCGCCATTGTTCTCCAACCAACATAAATTACTAACTTGAACTCTTCCTACTTAGATTCTCCCATGACCTCAGCCGAAGGTAGGTCTACGTGCGTGTGCGTGCACTTTTTTGTGAGGACACGCTGTTTTTTTCTATATATTAACCTGGTCACCATAACAATATGCAAGACTCCAGTACTTATTGTACTGCATGCTTTTTCCCGAAGATCTTTTAAACCAGTCCGAGGGATGCTTGAGCAAAAGCGTAACGTTTTATTCCGGTCGAAAATTGCATAGTTCCTCTGACGCCAATTTGCATTTTTTTGTGCATTAACCTTTGGAAACGTTCGTTTTGTTGCCGAGAAAGGAGTTTATGCAATCCCGCCGTATCGCCCGCTTCAAACAAACACCATTCTTATTTGTCCGGCACCACAGAGCTATACGCGCGTTCTTTTGGCAGGAGACTTTTTGTCATCATCGACTCGAAAATTGCATAGTTCCTCTGACGCCAATTTGCATTTTTTGTGCATTAACCTTTAGAAACGTTCATTTTGTTGCCGAGCCCCAGAGGCACTCGCAACTCTGGGGCTGGCGAGAACCACTGCCGTTCGTTCGCGTACTTTGTCATTCCGACCCGTAACACTTTGAGGGCAAAAATGAAACTCCTAACTAAGTGTCGCAGAATTGTCGGTTTGATTTTTAGTATTGTCCTGCATGTTTTCGAATAACGTGCTACTCGAACAGAAATGTCTAGAAACCATCACCGTTCATCTAACGTTTAGCAGGGCATTTACCTAGAAGCATGTGGGGATTTGTGAGAAGAAGCGGATTGTACGTGGATGCCAGGAAACATAGCTTGGGACGGCTACAGGTTTTACAACAAAATGGACAGGACAGTTAAAAAGGCACACCGCGCTCTCATACAGCTCATTGCCGGCGTTAACCTTTCACTGTCCCTTGTCGAGCGCCGGGCAGTAAAGAATTTTTTTGAGGTCCTCCAGCTGTTGTACAAGCCTCTCGGTCGCGTTCAAAAATCACTAAAGGGACAGACACTTGGGAAAAGAGAAGTTCGACTACCGCGTGCGAATCCTCTCTTGCACCGCGACAGCTACGTAGTGGCTCGGTGGGAACGCGCGCTTGTGCGGCGCCAGGGCAGGTTTTTTTGTCTCAAGACACCTAGGCTGCAACGACTAACAGTGCCAGTCTTACGAGCACTACCTATTGCTTCTGCAGCTCTTCTCTGCTGAGCAAATGTACACCGATCTTCGATGGCTTTTGCGCTGACCGCGATTGATCATGCCAAGTGCTGCTATATCTAACCTTTTACTGTAAATTACTGATTGTCGTTAGTCCCAAAAATGTTTCGCCATCAGGTCAAGTCAAGTTTTGTGCTTACATATTATTGTCCTGTTTACATACACCGCATAAGATAGCAGTGATTATGTAATTTGTTATTTATTGCATTCGGTCTAAATGGGGTTTTCGGGCAAGGAGAATCCAAAAATAGTCTATGATGACGATGAGGATATGTCGTGTATGCATGGCGTAACGAGCCCGCTATCGCATGCAACCCATCGTGGAGCAGAAGTAAAGTTCACCAAAAAAGCGTTCTCTAGGGCTTTACGCACGAGGAAATCGGAAACAGCGACCGCTATTTCATAACGGCGGGGTCATTAAGGGCAAGTGTGATTATGACGCTTGTCGATTGCAGACATGTGAGGTGGCAAGGCACAAATTTGTTCTAGGATTTGTTTTTGCCATAGGTGCGAGAAAAGATATTGTTTGTCCGGCTTCATTTATGGCCGCTGAACCGTAGTTTTCAGTTCACATATACATTTGTCCGGTCAGTTGAGGAAAATTTGCTTCGACTTGGAACGACAATGCGAATGTTTCGCTCGGAGTAGCCAGCTTAGCACTTTACAAGACGAGTACATCAACTACTAACGCGCAAGCTATGGTTGCTTTTTCGTTGCAATTTAATGATCTTTACAAAAAAAAGATGCTTCAGGCCAACGCACAGAATCAGGTGTGGAAAATAGCGTGTGTGCAAATAGAGGAGTTTGCTTCATCGTTGCGTACGACGATGTCTTTCGAAACAGCAGGACGGTCCTTAGTTAAAATACGCGATGTGTGACGTATCTGTGTAAGCGCACGGAGGTTTCCAATAGTATTCGCGAATCCTACCGCCAACTGGTTTACTAAGCCAAGTGTAAAAACTCTTTGATTTTGGCAGAGTCTCCAAAGCAGCTAATGGATCCAGACGGACCTGCAAACTTGAACGGTACGAAGTATTCACAAATTTTGGCATTTGCTGCCAACGCCAGGCGCTGCAAGCCTCGAATCTCGCAAGAACCGTAATTTTATTGGTTAATGCCTTACTGCACAATTGCAAATAGCGTCTAAAAAAATGAGAAACTTCGGTAGTCTATTTTTTTATTTTTATGAAATTCCTGGGACGATTATCTTTCATGCAAAGCGGTGGCAACCTGAGTACATCAACAGCCAATTCGAGGTCTCTCAATTTTTCATCTGCAAACCGGCTGTGTTGCTATGAACAACAAAATGCTTTGCTGCTTAGGAGCACCATTGTTAGTTTGATAGGATTTTGGACATTCTGCCTCTAAAATCTTTTCGATCTGGCTGTAGTCAACGGAAAAGCCGGATGAAGGCCGATACTGCAAATCGTACTAAAGCAAAAATACTTAGAAGTGCAGACATGTCTTTCTCTTATGAACTTCATGGTATAACCTTACGTGTAACGCGTTCTCTTGTGTTTGCGTATGTCTTCATGTTGGATTAGCGCCGAAGTTCTCTGTGTATGGTAAGACCCTGATAGCGTCGTCTGCTTAAAGAAAGCTGGCGCTGGCGCTAAAGATAGCGCCAGGTAGTTACTTCAAGAAAGCAGGCCTGCAGCGCTATCTTCTAACTCGACAGGACGGTACAACCTGATGCGGACATTAACGCGTCTTTTTTATGTGCAGCGATCGCGGAAGCATACTTGGCCGTGGCCGTGTATGACTAGAATTTGCAGAGACCATAAGGGCATGCAGGTGCTACCTTGCGATAGTTTCATCTTTCGCATACTTTGCTTTCTAAGAATCGTGCAGTAAGGCGATTTTGAGGACGATGTAACTCCGTCAGGTTTTTCTTTAAAAAAATTTTTTGTTATCATGACTTCGACTTGATGATCCTTATCACTATGTGGCTCAGGACGCTTCTGAAAGTCTCGGAAGGAAAGAAAGCGCGCCTAAATTAAGAATAGGTAAAGCAATGAGTACCGTGTTGTGAAAATTTGGGGGTTTTACGGTGCAGCTTTTTGTCCCCACAAGCCGCGACTTTGACTTTTTTGTCTAATTTTTAGGACTGCAGGGAATGCCTGTCCCCGCCCTCCTCCCCATCTTACGTCCACTCATGTAATATTTTTCCTTATATGTTTTGTTAACGAGGCGTTTTCGTTTCAGAACGATCTCCAATAAATGGCTGACTTGAGCACTACATTCTGCTCACTGATAGCAAGGCCAAATACTTCAAGCAGGGGTCTCAAAACCCCCCGGAATTCCGGGGGTACCCCCGGTTTTTGACCATTTACCCGGGATTTTCATAGGTAAAATCCGGGGGTTAAATTCAGTTTTTTTTTGCCTCTGACTTAAATTGTCACGGACTTGTTATAAGTTATAGGTGTTAACCTTGCTTCCCCCTTACCTATAACTTTGC
>JNEY01000178.1:112492-125958 GCA_020875895.1 Aphelenchus avenae
CTCACAGATAAAGGGCAAAATACGAAGTGGCTCTCATTAGGTCTCCGAATCTCAATGCCCTCTTGAACTAGGGCATATAACTCCTAATAGCAGTCTAGAATTCAAAAGGTTAACGCCCTTGCTATTTTTACGCGATTGCGTCTGCCTACCGGAAAAATCTCGCTTGACGAGAAAAGGTGATGCAGCTACGCTAGAGCGCACTACACCGCACCCGTAATCGCATTGATGACTCTCAACATGCTTTTGAGCAATTCAGGCTTTTGTAAAGTTCAAATTTCACCAAATATTTTATATCTAACATAATATGTCGAGCTTTAGGCAAAAACAGTAGCTGTACCACTCTGGGTAGCAGCAGATGTCTGTGTCGTGTTCTAGTCGTTCGCTGGCCTCACGGCGGTACATGGTTCCTTTCTGCGAAATATGTAGAACGGAAGCTAGTGGAAGGGAAAGTGATCGTTTGTAGCAGTGCTAATTCTAGAAAGAAGGCTGTTACGAAATGAAACAGGCTGTTCAGCTTTATTGTTTGCTTTCGTACCACAGTCTTCATACGTATATACGTTATACATTCGCTTTCGTATGAATGGTGAGCATCAGAACGTGCCGCTGAGGATGAGAAGTTTCAAAGTTCAAACCAAATCCGAATCCGACGTGCTATGAAACCATAAGTAGGCGGCACCCTGCGGAGAGACAGTCGTACCGGAGTCCACATCCTCTTGCACCGATTTTTTTGACCTTTTGCGCGTGTCGCGCTTGGCTTCATTGTATGGTTATTTAAAAAAACAAGCAATGTGCTCTGAATTACTTTAATTTCATAGATGAATGGCCGACTGCATAAATTTTTCTTTTTTGTCAGAAATTTCATCTTTCAAGCCAAAAGCGACGCTTCCTAACCCTGGAACGTACAAGATATCCCGATACATGCCACCCTTCACAGGTTTTTTACATTTATACAGCCGAAAGCGACAAGTAGGCCAAGACAAGCACGAGCCGGATGCACCCATTTTCTTCGGTTAGCCGGTCAATGCAGTCATGCGTGGGGCACACCTGCCTGACTGAAAACCGTCAATCGGAAAATCCAATGGAAGTCGCCTGCTGCGGACCAACGCGTTAGCCGCGCTCCTTGCAGAAGGCCTTCAGATAGTGATAGAGCGGACAGTTATCGTATCTGTGAGATGCAACGCGGACTCCCATACTATTTTGATGGTTCTGATCCCGATTCCTCTAAAAGTCACCGAGATCCGAGTCAGATATATCGGCAAGGTTTATTGTGCAACGCTTCAAAACAAAGATGAAAATGCTTCAGAGGCACGAATCAACGTTAGAGACTAGAAAAATGGGGAGATTGGGGTCCCGGACGCGATGCGTGCGCTCGAGAAAACAGTTGTCAGGAACCGGCGGACCCGGTCATTCGGCCGATTCCGGGGTACTGTTCGGTTGTGGGGGAGGGGATAATATGGGGGAAGTATAACTAGCAGTTTCGACCCACCCCCCAGATGGTCATTTTTCACCATCCCTCCCCCCTCTAACCGACAAGGTTTGACAACCGTACGTTTTTATTCCGGATATCTTGGAAATATTACGGAAATGGTGCAACGATGCTACAAGATGCATGTTGCGTACGTCAGGGCAATGACTGAAAAAATGCAGGTTTTCTTCGAATAAAGTGTTAACGTTCGACCAACTACCTATGTGCTGGCCAGAATATATGCTGTTGCTAGCGATGTTTGTCATTTTTTTGCTTGCTGCCCTTTCATTATAGTCATTTATTCGCCACCGCAAGCTCACTGTTTCCGCTGGACGGGATTCAAAGGTGTCCACACGTTGTACTTGTGTTACACGCATGCAGGAAGCGTTATGTATGTGTGGAACGTTCCTTACTTATATTGCCAAAGATTCACGCTTTGTTGTTATCTTTGTTGTTTGCCCGTTTAAAGAGAGAGTTCATTTTCGAGCAGAAGGTGTGCCAAGACGCTATGCAGGAAAGTGTGGAAAATAGCGCACAATCGAGACTTTCGTGGCTGCACGAAAACACAAGGCATATGGTCTGTGTCAACATAACAAGCACAGAGAACGCCGATGCCTTTGATTTAAAATTTAGAAGGTTTTGTTTGAAAGTCGACGAACGTTCTATCGAATCGGCTCAGCTGACGAGCTCAGCTTATCGAGCCCGACACCGCGAGGATGTCCTAAGAGATTGACAAATTTAAAATAATGTAGCCCAAAACATTTTGTTTGTGGCGTGCTAACCTGCTACATTACTGGCTGGTTTTGCTCCACGTTCGAGGGCACAGAGATTATGTTTTTTTCGTGCACCTTTTTTCTTATATTTTGTTTAACTTTTTCGAAAGGTTTTCTAGAGGATGTTTCTCAGCCCAACCCCACAGAGTATGAGGCATTTGGCGTATAGGACCGAACCCTTATATCTACGTGAGAACTTGAAAATTTTTTACTTATTTACAAGGATTCTCGTAAAAACTGTCTGCCGCCCGACGCTTTAGTCTTCCCATTGCGGCATTCTACAGGTTTTATGTTGAACAATAAAGTTTTTTATGCTTTTGTTATTTACTTTACTTTTCGTTGCATGTCATTCATCGTGTGCTGTACGGGCATCGCGTTGTTCCCGCTGCGTACTAGCCCTGGTAATTTATTCAATAAATATAAGAACAAAGGTTTAGAATGTATAGGACACTGAATAAATACGAACAGTTGCGTACCGAGAATCCCAATTTAAGGGGCAGTCGAATTTTAAAGCGAGCCAAATGTATTGATCTAAGAATGCCCCTATGTTCCCTTACCTAAAGTCAGCAGTTTACGCTGTCACCGGCACATGGGCATAGGATGATACTGTAGTGCTGCGTTTGCCGCGCGTGCTTACGATTACTTATTCTAAATCTGCAACAACCAACAAATTATTGGAAGCTAGTGAAAGGGAGGTTGCTCAATTGCATACTTAGTTGTGTCTTTGCCGAAAAAAATTGTTGAGTGCTGCGATGAGACG
The DNA here is from genome assembly GCA_020875895.1 of Aphelenchus avenae. Classification (NCBI taxonomy): domain Eukaryota; kingdom Metazoa; phylum Nematoda; class Chromadorea; order Rhabditida; family Aphelenchidae; genus Aphelenchus; species Aphelenchus avenae. Next base: position 115,491 of record JNEY01000178.1, read on the forward strand.
GACCTCACGTAAAGGGACGCAGGCGAGACTGGACCCACTGGACGGTCTGAGCTGGGGCGAAGAAGGCGAGAGAAGGCGAAGCCAGACTACTTATGACAACTGTATGGAAAAAACGTTGCTGCGTTCCGGTCCTTTAAGGCTTAGCTGCCGAGCAAGTGCTCTCCTATCGTCAAATGTACGCGGGTCCGTCGCTCTATAATCGTGGCAATACCGCTGAAACGTCTAACTAACCGTTAACGCGCAGTACGGGTTTCATCATTTAAGTGGGTCTGCTTATAACGTTATAGACTAGATTAGTTCATGAGCCGAACCGGTTAACCGGTTCGGCTAGGAGTTCGATGTCTTGGCGTTTTGTAGGCTTTTGATGCTCAATCGAATGGTACTAAGCTGGACCCCTGGCGAGCATCACGCCGTAACGGTTAAGCTGAGAGGCGCACTTTTTAAGTACGGACAACACTATGAAGTTTCATAACACCGACGCTTTCAACTTTGCCGTCAGTGATCAAATAGCACCACGAGGGGCTTGTTCTTTGCTCTTCTTAATGCTCACCACTAATATAGCAAGCGCCAACTTGCCAGCTCTTGGTAGTTATGGTTAATAGTACCTAAGTGTGGTGTTGTATAGACCACATTTCCCACGATGACCGCTTGCGAAACAGCAATCGAAGGTCGCCAAGCTGTTGACGTTCACGAACAGAATAAACCACACAGGTTTTAATACTTAAAGTCGTTCAACGGCGGGCAATGTGAAGTTTCACAAATGGATCCTCAATGATAGTCGAGTTTATGTTTTATTGTCATTAACAGGTGCACTCCAATAAAATTTGGAGTGCACCTTTTCAGAATTTGTCGGGTTTGCTTTAGGATGCTAAAGGTTAGCGTGAGGCACGAGTGCAAGATCTTTTATTCCGCCTGCTCTGAGGCCACAATAAAAGATTAATGAAAGGTGCAAGCCGAAAACTGGACCGTTACTGTTGTGAAAAAGAACCTCCTCCAGAAAACGAATAGCAGGAAATACTAAAGTTTTTAATACGTGGTTAGCTGTGCAATGTTTTTTTGCGACAGTTATTGGGCGAATAATCTTCCACATGAAGTGGTTTAGATGGCAGTCCATAGTGCAATACGGAAATATTGTCCCGCAGGCGACACCAACAAAATTTTAGTGAAATACTTTACGTATTTGGAGNTCGAGCCGTTCTACATAACACCCCGGTCCCAATGACGTCCGTGATCCGTGATCCGTGCCCGGAAATGGGTGGTCCCAGTGAGCGTTTTTTTACGGAATCCGTGCACGGAGTCCACGGATCCGTATCACGGATCGCGGGCCCGGATCACGTATACGGATCACTGATACATTGGGACCGGGGTGTAAAGTGCCTTTTTTAAAAGGCCACATGCGGTATGCATGCAATGGTGCCTTCGTATAATCGTCGGCGAGGCGCGTGTACGATGTGAATACATAGCCATTGACTAGCTTTTCGAGGAACATTAAAACATACCCATGCGCGACCTTCAGGCTGTGAAAATCAGCCAGAAAATTCTTGCAGGTAATGGTAATGGTAATGGTGGTAATGGTGATGCTTCCAAATCGGCTCAGTGGGTAATGGTAATGGTTGGTAATGGTAATGCTTCCAAATTGAAGTAATGGTGATGGTAATGGTCCAAAAAAGTGGTAATTCTAGGGCACTGCTCTGAACAGACATGCTGGATGGTGTAAGGTTTATGTGCACGCGTGGAAGTGTTGAGCTGAGGGCGATGCCGCAAAGCAGAGCGAAAGCCTCGAGTGCGATTAGCATAGAGCACAGAATGATGCTTTACACTGATTTCTGCGCCAATTATAAGTGCAGTCTCATGTATGCAAATTTGCACATTTGAGGTGAACTTACGCGAACATACGCGTACGTTCATGTCCGCACGGAGAAACTCGGGTTTAAAAGGGAGGATTCTTGAAAGAACTAAATGATTGACGAAAGAAAATGGCAAGGATCTTCAGCTTTTCTTGGTCCACTTTTACGCATTTAGGTAGCAAAGAATCCTTCGCAGAAATGGCCAGATTCCGAAGAAGTACGGGCTCGGCGGACTTACGAGGACACCAAGTGTTATGTCAAGCGATGGCCCTTTTCTTGGATGGCAACGCAATTTTCTACGGATGACGACAGGTTTTAAAAACGTTTTTTTAATCTTCATATATAAGTTGACCAATAGTTGAACAATAGACCAATAGACCAGCCATTTCGGGCTGGCAAAACAGCCTAGATTACGAGAATTACAATGGAGACCATAAATCACTGAATCATGAATGCTACCATACTACGAAGTCTTGCAGACCAGGATGCAGCGAACACACTCCGAGACGTGCTGCCCCCCCCCCCCTCGTGCCGTGAAGCCGAGCTGTGACCACGGCTCGGTACCGTGCCGTGGCGGAAAAGTTTTGGTATTTTTTGGCATTTTTGACCAATTTTTTGCAAAGATTCGCCAATTATCGCAGGGGCGGGACAGATACCAGGTATCGATATCGGTTTTGCGATACCGTCGGTATATTTTGGAGATGTCTTTTTATGTATAGGCCGAAAAAAAAACCGATACTAAGCTACTACGATTGGCAACTTTTTACCAACAATCGCCGGTTTCGCCTGCGGTGGGCCAAGGGCGTAGCTAGGACCCCTCCAGAGGAGGGGGGGGCGGAGGGTGAGGGGGCCCTTACCTTTTTTTTTCGGTGCCGGCCTTGGGCCGGCGCCGAAAAAATGCCTTGGTCCCCCCTTTGGCAGTTTTCTGAAGTGTCCGATTTTGACCTCTTTAGTGGTTTAAAACGGAGACTTTGGTGTTTTTAAAACTGATATAGCCCGCCGCAGGCGCCGACAAAAAGATTTTCGTGGTTCTTAGGGAAAAATTTCTTGTAATTGCGATGGCTGCTTAAACAATTAATTGTGCACTGGTGTCGCATAATTGCTGCGGAATAAATTTTATAGAAGTATCGCTATCGATTTTCCGATACTGACGGGTGATTTTGGAGGTATCTGTATCGGTATAAGTTTGTTTCTTTTAGTATCGACATCGGTACCGGTTTAAATTTCGAAATCCTCCATTTCTGAGTATTCGGCTAAAAATTCCAAATCTTGTTTAAAATGCTGCCATTTTCGCAATATGTCTTAAAACGCATAATCGGCAGAATATGCGGTTTATTCATCCGAAAAAGGCAAATATGGCTGTAATTTAGGCCAGAACTGTCAGAAACACGGCTCGGCTCTACGGTATCGTGGTGTGCGGCTCTAGGCCGAACCATGTGCGGAGCCGTGCTGACCCCTCCCGTACCGTCGATAAGATCCGTTGACACGGCATCACGGCTCGACTGCGATCGGAATGAGAACCGAATAAGCTTTGTTTGCGAACCTGACGCACGCGAACGAGTTCGACTAGAGAGCAATTAAGAATTTGAAAGAAGAATAAATGAGGAAGTTCACCAATTTAAATTTGGAAAATCGCCAGAAGCTTGCCTTTGAAATTACCGGGATCCCTAAAGGGTTCTTTCCGCGCATGTGCAACAGGTTTTGACACTAGAAAAATAGGGACACATCTTCTGTATGAGATCTTTTTGCATTCTTGGCAAGTGCATCCTTAACTATGCCTGCTAATAGGAAATCTATTAAAACAATTTACTGCCGAAACGGCTCGATTATTATTTACCGATTTACGATTATTTTACCGCATAACGGCATTTTTATACACAAGATCCTAAGAAGAAAGTTTTGTTTAAGGCTACTCTAACCGTTCATTGGCGTACGTATTTGTCGATTTCCCTCGCAGAGACCGCAAGCGTCGGCTCCATAAAATGCATTGTGCTCCGAATCCGCAAAATGCGCGAAACTACGGGGATACGACGTCGAATGGAATTGAACGGGGTCAGGTTTTCAAATCAATGTCGATGCCAAGTACCAAGATAAGAATGGAAGTGAGAACCAAGGCCGCTGAGAGGCAGCGTTAGGTTTCTAAAAGGAAATGTTTTAACTTTTTGACGTCGTTTAGTGGCCTCACACTGTGGCGCTCAACGAGTGAACATTCCGATGACCGCCATTTTGAAGGTTTGCTGTCTACTTTACCAAGCTATTCGGGACTCTGGACTGAGGCCGCCTTTTGGCAGCCTAGGCTCGTTGGCCACATGTTTGGTTTTGCAAAGAATGCAGTGTCATGCAGCCACCCCGGCAACTCCATGCGGATGCTGAAGAGATTTCGAAGTTGTTTAACAGTATTTCTCTGACTGATCGCCATGGGTCCCTAGGTCGAAGTTTGTGCTAAAAGTGCTGCGAGACACGTTAGCCGATTGAAAACAGTATATGGAGAAGGTAGGTTTTTCCTTTGCCGCCCTCATTTTAATTGTAGAAATATGTCAGAATTTTGTGCCCTTTTGGACGCTACGAACATTTAGTGATATGTCTTTATATTTGAGTGACCCATAGATGTACAGCAGTGAGCTAAATATATAGAATGCGAGGTGCAGATTAGCATACGCTGTAGTGTCGGTCGTATCATTCCCTTCCCGATTGGGATGAAGCGTCCATGAGCGAACTTGTGTTGGAGCTGAGGCGGTACGGCTGGGAGACGACTTTCGATGAGCTCTTCATGTTGTGGCCGAGGAGTGCGCAGATGCGAGCGAAGTTGCTGGTCGGTGTGGACGAAGAGATTGGCGGCGTCGAAGAGACGGATGTCGGATGGAGTCGAATGTTGTTGACGTGGCGTCGTTCCAACCGATTTTGGCCTGGGATGCGAGTCATGTACTTCACCTTCCCTTCTCGTTTTAGGACAACACCTTGGAGCCCACGACTTCGGGTATGCGGTCGCATGCCCTTGTACAATGCGTCCGTGCCTTCTGGCAGTTTCTTAGTCGGGTTTGCCGGAGCAGAGGTAGCCCCTTTCGTAGGTCGCAAGTTCGGAAGTAGGTTCAGTGCAGGCAACCACGGACGTCCCATGATGTCTGTCTGAGAATCGTTCGAAACGCAGCATGACAACTTCTGCAATCGGCCATTTCGGTATCGTACTTGGTCAGTGCAGCAGGCCTTGCACGTGCAAAAGGCGTCGTTCAGTAAGCGTCATTTGACACGCGTTGGTGCCAACTTTGGCGATCCCACTTTTTCCAAGTAGCGGCATATATCACTGTTGCGTCTGCACCAGAGTCGTGTAGCATGCGGACACTGTGTCCGTTCGAAGTGACATTCACCAGGCAAGGATCATGGCAGATCGGTAAGCGCGGCAGCGTTGCAGCACTTTTCAGTTTTATCAATGTTTCTAACATTCAGTAAAAAAATGAGGAGGTGGATCTCCTTAGCACGTTTACAGGAGAAACAGCTCTGCGTTTTTGTTGTCGGTTAAAACATGTTTGTACCTTAGTGAATTAAGGAAGCGCACGCGGCAAAATGCTTAACGTGACAAAATCCCGGCATGGCTTTTTTCTCCATTCTTTAGGCTTAGTTCACTTCAAGTAGGATAAAAAATTCTTATGGCCGGTTTCCTTAAATTTTTTAAAATCGGTTAAAATTTGTTTGAGCGGGTCAGTGGGACCCGCGTCCGGTGCACACTTCGCCACAAGCCCCCAGTGCGAGCTCACTTTTTTTACTAATGATGATGATGAGGTCAGAGCACGAATACTAATGATGCTCTGACCTTTCATGTTCTTTTTGCTGCATTCATTGATAGTTCTAGAGACCTGCTATCATAACCTACGCCAATGAAAATGAACGTAACGGAATAGGCCTGCGTAGGGCCCCAACAGTGACACCCAAAATCGGAGCAGTAACCATTCGCCTAGTAAAAGTAGTAAATTAATAATCACCCTACATCCGAGGCCCTTATCAGCATCCCGCTCATGCCTTGAAGTTCTTGCCATTCCTGCCTCGTTTGTGTCACTGCGGGTGCGGCTAACTCACCGTCGCGAACGAATCCTGCGGTCCCGTTTTCAGGTTTTGGCAAGGTTGTAATTTTGCAGAAAAAGAAAAGTAGTTTCAAAAACTTATAAAGCCAACGAATGAAAACGCTTTTGCGATGTACAATATTTTTTTAAGAGAACGGCAGCCGGCGACGCATGCGAGCACGGTATGCGCGTCGTGGCTGAATTACCTCGGTGTATGGTCGAAAGAATGGACAGAACTACTGACTGTTGTATGCATGCGTTGCATCCTAACTACACGACGAGCTTAACAAGAGAGATAGCAAGTGGTAGGCATCCAGACGATGTCCAACCCAAACCGGAAGTTAATACTTCTCTTGAAGCCTTTTATATCGAGTCTAATGTGTGATTTTCGAGAAGTTTTGCCTAAAATAGTCCGCTGCAGACACCGCCAGAAGGACTTTTTGAGCAGTTTAGTAAAATGTACCAAAAATTAGGTCTTTTTGCTCCTATTCTGAGCCTAGTCGTACCTACGTCCGGGTCAGGGCCCATCTTGTACAGAAAAATTCGGTTACGCAGTCTACAAGGCTCTTCGCTTAGCAATGTCTGCTTTTTGCTTGTCGTAGGAAGCCAAAAACGGCGCTCTAAAAACGCGATGTTTGAAAGAACGGTTCATGATCCTTGTTTTTGCATTTTGAGCTTCACATGCCGTCATCTTAGGGACGAGGCAGCCAGCGGCAAAGTTTCAAAAAAGCGAAGTCTTCTACAAAGTGTAGTGCTCGTTTCGTTGAGTCTTTGCAATGGCCTTTCGTTTTTCACAAGCCGACTGAGAGTGCTTGCCGAATGTCTTTTTTTACGAGTTTTATGTCCAGTCTACCATGTGGGTACATCAGTAGACTGCGAGACCAAAATCTGTTTTATAACTGGCACAACACGGCCATTTTTGTAGATCATTAAAAAGAGGAAATTCTAAAGTAATTCCCGCGACTGTGCTACTGCAAGGTTTTGGATACATTGTACATTGTTGTTTGATTACATAGTCACGCATACCGCACACGCATTAGCCGAATCGGTTGTTTTGCTAGATCGCCAGATGTGGGTAAGTAAGATCACTTATTGCCATTTTCGTCAACATATGATGTTGTATGGCCTATGAACGCAAAACGCAACTCTTTCTCATCTGCTTTTTTATACAGGTAGCAAACATTCGTATTATCCGGTACAGGTAGAAATAATAATTAGATCCAACATTAATTTGCTTCGTTCGGCCAGATGTGAATGCTTTTAAACATTTCAGCCTGATGTATGAAAATCACCGCTTCGGAGTAACCTTCTTTTACCGACCACAAGCGGCAAGAGCCTACGGACAAGTATGAACAGCTAACGAGGGGCTTCCTTAAGCAGAGGAACGACTTGCTGACATGACGAGAGTCAAGAAATCATGTGAAGACTATGCCGGTTGCCATCTATCTGCACCGTTGAGAATATCGGCGTGTACGCGACGACGGTACAGACGCCGTAGCAGATTTTTTCGTAAGACTTTGGATGAAGTTGACTTCATATCTATTCTCCGTTAAGCGGTCTTCTATATCGCTGCCGTTGCCACGTCATGAAAGCTCGCTTGCCGGACAAACCCACCTGTAATCCTCAGGTACTCTCAGAGTTCGCAAACGGTCAATTGTTAAGCACTTGCCTCTGTGGTGACTATCACTTTGTGCGTCTGACGCGACGACCCCTGATTGTGGTGCCGTCTTTCGCCGTTAGTGTTTCCGCTTCTCAAGCATGCAAACGTAAGTATTATTCTAGCATTTGCTCTTTTGCACTATCAGCCTTTGATGGCGTAGTTCTCAAGCAACACTGAACAGTTGTACCTTGCTTTGATTGACGTCCCACGGCCAAGTTGCCAATGTTTTATTGTTGAGATTACATGCAAACTACCGCGTGTTATCCATCATTATCCATCACTTAAGCGCGTCGACACGATTTTTATCCATTAAGTAAAGGAAACTTCATCTGTATGGTAATTTTAAATTGGGTGGCGGGAGCGGCGTGGTAATTCCGTGATTTGCGAGGCAATTGGCTAAGGTTCATGAGATTACGCGAGACCCCATAGTATAGCCCTTACCGGTAGGAAGCCTATACATTACAAAGCTTTATGGCCCGCGTGTAGCGTCTATCCACGGAACTACTGAAAATGCAGAGAGTAATGCAGGCGGAAGCTCAAGGAAGTTCGGTGCGTTTTCCCGGTTCATTCCCGCACTGGTCTGCAATACATTGGTAAATAACTGGATTAAAACGATGAGAATGACTACGACACAGGTTTTGTGGCAAAATACCGCACGTGAGGAACTAAATGCTTACAAACAAAACGGCACACAAAAGCGCGAACGTATAACTTGGTAAGTGAATATTTTTTATTTACCCACTGCATCGTGTGCAGACGGGTACATACCCGCCGGGACCCGCGGATCCGGGCGGGTCCGGTCGGGTCCGGGTCCGTAGCTTTTCTGAATTTTGCGGGTCCTGGTCCGGGCGAGTCCTGGCCTGCCGGACCCATAAAGACCCGGCAAGACCCGCCGGTGGAAAACTTAGGCCCAAAACTGACCAAATTTCGTCAGAATTCGGTTTAGCTTCGTGAGACCTATGTGATGACATAATAGTAGTCAACATAGTACCAGAATTTCATTTAATCGATAATTTGTCGACTTGATCCGGGAAAGCTAGGATCGAGCCCAACATGGAGCTTCGTTCGCCCCGCCCCTCCAGGGGCGATTAGCACCTCAGAGGGCCTAATTTTGGTGGCAGTCGGGTGTCAAAAATTTAAAATTTGTGTGGGACTTTACGTCGAAATGTTGATTTTCTTCTTCTACCAGACCATGTGGGCTGCGTGGGCATCGTGCAAAATTTGTTTTTCTGGCGTAGTGACGCTAAGCCTAAGCTGAGTTTTGCGGAGATGTTTACTTATTGCTGACGGCTATGAACCTCAAATCGCACTTCCATGTGAGCTAAATTTATCATTTTCGAATAATACACGTCTATACTTCTGTTAAATGTTCCGGTGATGTACCGCGTCCCATGATTACTGCTAAAGTGATTATACTGCGTCAGTAGCGTGTTGACACCCGGTCGCCTGTTGAAGGTGCTTTCGTCTTAGATCTCTTCCAAAGCATATAATCCTCGATATACTAATGATTAGTGCGTGGCCAAGTCATCGTTCATTACTTTCCTCATGCTTCCTACCGGTGAACTTGGCGAGCCAGTTGTGAAATGTCATCAAACTGAGGAGTGTTTTTACTACCGTGCAGAAACGTTGTGAGGCACTGCATCTTTCTTAACTCAGCAGCAGAGTTACCCGGATTCTCTCAGTATGCCCTTAATATGCATGACTGCACGCATGCATGCCTATTGAAACTTCTCGATGCATGCACTTTCCCAGAAGGCTAGAAACAAGAACAAAGCTCTTTTCGTAACCCCCTTTGCTCGCTATCTTTCACGCAAACACAACAACTATCCTCGTGGTTACGTGCTGATTGCGATTGCGCGTAGTTACCGAATCGCTGAAACTGTATAGGGCTCATTTGTAGACGCAATGAGCGACGCAGAGAACGCAGTTCTTCCCGAGTCTAGGAAGCGCAAGGCCTACACCCGCGAGAAGAAGCTCGAGATCGTCAAGTACGCAAAGGACAACAACGCTGTGCTCGCCGCCAGACAATACGGCGTAGACCGCACGATCATCGGGCGGTGGTGCAAAGCAGAGAACTCCTTAAAGGAGCAGAGGTGTGTAAACATGNTCACCCTGCTTCAGCCGAACTGCCTACGACTTGCCTCGCCAGTGATGATGATTCACCACCGTCGGCTCAAGCCGATAGCACTCATACGGCTCAAGCCGACAGTTACATGTTTTTCACGTTTGGCTGGTGTATCTGGCTAGTGCTGTGGCTTAGCGGTTTTTTTCGCAGTGAGCGCTCAGCTGCCGGACAAGCCAGTTCAGACCCAGCGGCTCGAGCCACCTCAGATGCGGCCTTAAGGCCGCCATCAAAGCTTGTTGTCAAGCAAAGGGAATCAATCCCAGGAGTGACTAGCCCCAAGGCTCACGTGGATTTCATTCCACAGTGTCAAAATGACATCTTCAGATGTCACAAGCGCTTGAAGCGCGCCCTCAGCGCCACTTATACCGTCAGAGCGACGGACTCAAGTCCGTTGATCCAGCGGGCTAGGTGGACCGGCGTCCTTCAATCTATGCGGGCCGATATCAAGGACTTGAAGTCCACGCAAGAGGCAATGGCTCAAGCTGTAAGCCTTTGGCAAGCCGCATTAAGCGACACCCCCATGACCTCTTTAGAGGCCGCAAAAATCAAACAGGATTATCACACGTTCTTTATGGAACACAATGTCGATCACCTGCTTCAGCAGGGCGCATCCCAACAAGAGGTCCTTCAGGACCACATCCTTGAGCTCGAACGCTCCATCAGGATGTTAGGTTCAGAGGGGCCCGCCCTTTAAGGGCAGTATAATGCAGCACCTTTAAAGATGACGAATCAGGACCGTCCTGGTCCAAGCCACAGAGACGTCCAGTCTAATCGGGTCCGC
>JNEY01000178.1:159505-174466 GCA_020875895.1 Aphelenchus avenae
GAAATCTGTGGGGAAAACGCTGCAAATTAGTGGGTTTTTGAAATCTGTGGGGAAAACGCTGCAAATCAGTGGGTACAAAAAATCTGTGGGGAAAACGCTGCAAATCTGTGGGTACAAAAAATCTGTGGGTTACAACGCTGCAAATCTCTGGGTACAAAAAATCTGTGGGTACAACGCTGCAAATCTGTGGGTACAAAAAATCTGTGGGTACATCGCTGCAAATTAGTGGGAGTAAACGCTATTTCGCCGACTAGAACCATACCGGTTCGGTTGCCAAAACATTCGGCAGTGGCCCTTGAGGTATGCCAATGTTGCAGGACCATTCGCGAGCTACTGGATTCGCTATGAGTGTTTCATATTCGTTTGCTTTCTTCTGCGCCAAAAAAATGTTTCTGTTGGCGACAGCATTCGACTGAGCGCTCCGTCGCCGCACGGGCGTGCATAAATGCGTTCCGTTCGCACCCGCACTCACATGTCGCGGTGGCCTAGGGGGTAGCGTTGTAGGAGCGCTAGCCGAGCCAAACTCTTTGGTTCAATTCTCGCGCGCATCATCCCTTTTTCCGAGTAAAACGTTCCGGGAATTTTACATTTGTGACCCGAATGCGTCGCGATTTCGAAGCGATATTCTTCTTACGATAGAAGAAACGTCTGCCCTAAAAATTGGGCCTCGTTGAAATTCAGTCGTCGATTCACATAGGTCGGTGTCAACTTCGTCTGCTTCAGCTCTCCACATTGCTCGTCTACTTTGTTTCTGCTTGTGATTTAACTAGTTTGTGCCTTGTAAGCTTTTGTTCCGCGTAGTTAGGAGTCTCGTTAAAGTAAAGGATTGCGCAAAGCTGTTACAGGAGGCAGTGTGCACGCTATAAGTTAGGTTGCATTGTGACTTATTAGCTAGCAAGCACACTAGGTTCCCACATGGGGATCTCGGGCCGGCGTAACAACTAGACTAAACTGAGCCACAGTTTAGCGCATTTCTCGAAAATAACGGATTCCTTTAGAGGCCCTAGGTCTCCACAATATTTTCGAGGCAAAATAGTCTCACTAAGCGTTCGAAACTGAGGAATTTTTTTCTCAAAAATACTTGGCAACTTTCAACCGTGAGGCAGCAGTCTCAATTCGCCTAGTTGCTAAAGCATATTTGCTGGATAATCTTCGGTCATTCAGCGCAATTTGAGCCTTGCTACCTTGAAGGATTTGTGTCGTACGCGCGTGAAGTTTCAGTTACCTTCGCGATATATCGCATTGCAGCCGACTAATTCTTGTTCTTTAGGCGACATCAACATGCCTCAAGAAGCCGTCGACATGGAAACCGGCGACGGAAGTTCCGCAACTGTCTCGGAAAAGGTATGGACTGCCTTCACGCCACACCTCGAAAAACTGCGAGGCGACGTAGTGTGCGTGGTACCTGATGGCAAGGTCAAAACGGCCGTATCCAACAAGTTTAAGGCCCGTGTACCTCTGCTAAAACAGGCTCTTTTGCCGCAAGCTGAAGAAGTTTTGAAGGCCACTGAACCGGAACCCGTCCCGGAAAGTTCTAGGAAGCTGGTCGAGGTCAACACATCGGGACATACGCGAAAATCTAGTCAGCGAGCTAGTAGATTCTTTGGAGTCCCTGGTCCACGTAGCCAAGGATGCTCAGTTTCAGGAAAACTTTAAGCAGGCTCTGGACGAAAAACTGGCATTCCTCACGCGGAAAGTTGAAGCCTCCATCGATGGTTTTGAAGGAAACTTTGCACATCGGTATCAAAAGCAAGCCGGGACAAAACTTTTCGGCCCCATGGATTTCAACAGAGAGTCCCTTGAGTCGGACCCACTAGCATCTTCGTGCCTTGGCCATCGCGGTTCGCCCATTGACGACCACGAAAGCCTGCAACGTGACTTTAGTGCTCTAGAGCGTAAGGTAGCGTCCCTAGAGGAGGCGTTAAAAAATTCCATGGAAGAAGCAGCAGACAAAAACAAACGCATAATTGAGCTTAATCACTACCTGCGCACATGCGATAGCATTACAAAAGTGCTTGGCTGCGAACCGTCTGACTTGCACAAACAAGTGCAGCAGCTTGTTACTGCAACAACGATTCAAAATTCCAAAATTGATGACTTGCAGTCGCAGTTGTCTAACGTTGATGCTTTACAGGACCACGCCGAGTGCAACCACCGCATCCACGAGCTCGAGCTTCAGCTGGACAACGCGAACACGGAGCTACAAAGCGAGCAACAGCGCGTCGACCTGCTCTCTACGTCCATCAAGGAGCTCCGTGATGAACTCCTACGAAAAGGTGCGTCCAAGTCGTCTGGTTCGAAAGTAACGCATGACTTTAGGAATCGGACAGTCACTCGAAGCACGGCTTCGACAGCTCGGACTCATCGACGGGTCCCGAGCCGACGTCGGATCCTCCGCCTCATCCGCATCCTACAGGTACGGATCCAGCAACGGTGTTTACTAAGCTAGCTGAAGCGATGTCTAAGCCACCCTCCCTCCGCTTAGCTTTTTCAGTGGAAACTTTAAGCAGGATGGGTTATGTTTTGATGACTATATGCACGGCTTTGCATGCCGGTACGCTCACAGTGCAGACGAGACTAGGGTGAACGAGCTGCGTGTATACTTGACTGGCCGCCCGCTTGCTGAGTACAAAGCCATTCTGAGTGAGCGCCCAAGTATGTCATTTGACGAACTGCGCCAGGCGTTACGAAACAAATTGTCTGATAATACTGACCTTGCTAAAACCGCGCGGCGTACCAGTGTCATGGGCATGAAGATTCGTGAGGGACAAACGTATGCTGAATTTGTCGGCCTGCTTGAGTCACGAATGGCGTCCGCTTACGACGGCTTTGACCCTGAGCATATCGCACTCATGAGGCACGACCTGTTGCGCAGTAGCCTTCGCGACAAAAATTTGCTTATGCAACTCGAATACGCGCTTGACGGTGCCTTGTCGAACGCGGAAAAAATACGCTAAACTTAAGCGCTTAGTTCTTACTTATGAACAAAAGTCGCAGTCGGTTGACAGGTTCCAGCAGCACGGCACGCGCTTCCGTCCTAAGCAGGCACCTAACGCAAGCGGTCCCGCACCATTCGGCAGCGCTCAGCAAAATACGAATACAGCCAGTGCGACCCATAAGTCGACTTACTCTGCACCAAATGCAAACGAGACGCCTCTTAACCCATCGCGTGGCTACACGGCCCCTTCTTTTACGCCAGTTGCTCCAAATAGCAGCTTCGTTAACAAATCTATGCGCGTCTGCACGCACTGCAAAGCGGACGGACATTTAGAAGCTACATGCTTTAAAAAGTACCCACACATGAAAGCAAATCGCGCTAAGGCTACCTCGTCAACTGCTATTGTGGCGTCTAACGGTACAGTCTTCTGCAAGTCATTTGTGACGTCCGCGCAAGGGGCAAAATCTGAAAATGCGCAAGTAATCGGTCCTGCTGCGGTGGCGCCTGTTCTGTTCAATGGCCACAAAGTCAACGCGCTTCACGATTCCGGGTCCCAGGTTTGCATTGTGCGCTCGTCTACGTATAAGAAACTTTGCGAGTCCTCAAATGCAGAGCAACAGAAGCACTTTGATCTGCCGGCATACCCAGGCCAGCCTTCAGACCTTGTTGTCCAGGATGCTTCCGGCAATCCCATTGCTTTTCGGGGGCGCATTCTATGCGATCTGCGCACAGATGAAAAGCGAAGGCGAACGCTTCATGTTCTTGGTGCAGGACAATGCCCCGCATGAGCTGGTGCTCGGTACTACGGCACTGTTCAAAAGCCCCGCTCTTTGGTCTAACCTTGAACGCTTGCGCAAACCGCACGCAGCTGGCCCAGTTGCTAAGCATCATCGGCCCGCGCACTTGCACAAACGCCGGAATGTATTAACAACAGAAAAGTCGTCCGGTATTCCTGCGAAAAACCTGGAACGTTTTAACACGTCCGGCAACCCTGCAGAAAACGTGGAACGTTTTAACACACAATAACCTGCGCGCAAGAACAACTCAAAGCGTAAGGCTGAGAAACCGCGGCAGCCTTCCAAGACCGAGAAGCCTGAGGCTAAGAAGTCTGTCAGTTTCTCCATGTCCATTCGTGCGAGCGAAGACAAATGGTCTGAGGTCCGAGTGAAGCATAGTTGCTATGTCGGCCCAGGTAGCACCCAGAACGTCGTTCTACAGTGTGAGCAGAAGGATGCAGTTGTTGCGTTTCTCGGTGAGAAAAAGCTTGCTGGAAGTTCAGCGCTGCTCGGACCTAATCGTCATGGCCACATTGTTTTGCCTGTCGCGAATCAGTGCAAGACAACGCTCTGCTTAATGAAGGGTACCGTGCTTGGTCGATCTTGTCTGAGTTCCCAGCTGGACTTAGCGACGGAAAACCTTGATGCCCCTCTCGACGCTGCATGGTGTGCTCTAGCAACTGCGGAACTAGTGCACAGGAGCGTGCTAACCAGATTTTCGAGAAAATCCTTGCAAATTCGACCGAAAAATCGGTCTTGTCCGAGTGTCACCAGCGCGCTCTTGATTTGTTCCTGCGCTTTAACGACCGCTTTGCGCTCAGCGACTACGAGCTAGGCACAACGTCCTCTATGAGCATGACATTGTCGTTAAGGACGAAAAGGAGCTTCCGCGCTTGGCTGGTCGTCCTGTTCCTCTCGGGTACCGCGCGCCGCTTACCGAAATGCTACGCACCTACCTAGCAATGGGCGTAATTAGTCCTAGCTCTAGTGAGTACTCGAGCCCCGTCGTGCTTGTTCGCAAGAAGGACGGCTCGCTCCGCATGTGCATCGACTACAGGAAGCTCAACCGAGCGATTAAATTGTCCCAATGGCCCATGCACAACATAGATGTCATGTTGCAAAGCCTAGCTGGCAAGAAATTCTTCACTACGTGTGATCTCCATTCTGGGTACTGGCAGGTCCCGCTCACTGAAAGCGCTAAGGAGTACACTGCTTTCTCGACCATGGGTGGTCACTACCACTTCAATGTCCTTCCATTCGGGTTGTCCACTGCGCCCGGCCAGTTTGAGCGTGCGATGGAAAAGCTGTTCTCCGAGGACCTAGGCAAAACAGTCTACATTTACCTGGACGACATCCTTATCGCCACCGAATTCCTAGATGAACACTTTGAGGTGCTGGAGCGTGTGCTGCAAAAATTGCGCGAATACAATTTGCGTCTAAAGCCTAGCAAATGTTCGTTCCTGACGACCGAGACTGAGTTTCTTGGCCACGTAATTTCTTCTGAAGGTCTGAAAACGGATTACGCCAAAATCGAGAAGATTTTGAACTTTCCCATTCCTTTGTCACAGACTGACGTTCGCTCTTTCCTCGGCATTTGCAATTACTACAGAAAGTTCGTGCGAACCTTTTCGCAAAAGTCTAAACCACTCCGAGACGTCACAAAGTCTGATGGATGGCAGTGGACTGACCGTGAGCAAAACTCCTTCGATGAGCTAAAACATGCCGTGGCTTCTTCACCTGTTCTCATACAGCCGGACATAGAATCCGCAATGAACGGAACTCGGCCCTTCCTGTTGTATACGGACGCTAGTAAGGATGGCGTAGGTGCGGTCCTTTCTCAAATCGGCCCCGATGACAAGGAACACCCAATAGCCTTTGCGTCAAAGTGCACTTCTAGCGCTGAAAGCAAGTATGCCATTTCCGATTTGGAAGCGCTCGCTCTCGTCTATGCCCTGCGAAAGTTTAAGTACTTCGTTGCTAACACGCACATCATTGTCCGTACTGACCACCAGCCGCTAGTCTACCTGTTCCGACAGTCTAACCTTTCCAACCGCCTCTTGCGCTGGGCCGACGAAATTCAGCCTTATTGCAACGACGACAAGCTGTGCTTGCTAGCTAATAAGTCACAATGCAACCTAACTTATAGCGTGCACACTGCCTCCTGTAAACTTTTGGTCCATGCCAGACACTTTGGCAATTTCCGCAATGATATCGTTGACGCAAAATTGAGTACATCAAGGGCGAGAAAAACTGCGTGGCTGACTCGCTAAGATTTAATATATACTATGGCTGAAAACAAGATTAAATACGGGTCACCACCGTATTTAATCTTATATTTTTTGGTCACCACTATCCTTCCAGCCCCTTACCAGGAGGTACCGTCCGTTCATCGCCTCATTGTGTTTTGGTGGTCTCGGTCTCCGTCTCGTTTTGATTTTAGAAGTGCCCGGCTATGACCGAATCGCGCGGCATGTCGTCGATTTACGTACATATGCTACGACGTCATGAATTTCGACCTCCTTCTTCAGCTATGCTCAATAATTAAGCGACGATTAAAGATTGTCGGTGGATTTTCCCACAGGTTTATCGTGCCATCGGCAAGAATTTTTTTTTGCATTTTTCGCCCTAGACGAATTAACGCCGCTTTAGTAAAGACTATGCTGTCAATGACGAAAACGGCTAACAGTGCTGAAGCAGCAAACATGATGCGCCTACCACTATGCCAAACATCATAATAACATACCGATTTTGCGGTGCGCACCGGGTCGCGCCTTCGCCCAGCCCGCGCGGCGATTTACGGTCGCAGTCACCAATGACGCGTGGACCTAGACTGTCCTTGCTCGGAAGCGTCCGTTCCCGGGATCGCCGGTGCACGTTCTTTCCGAGCTCTTGCTGATGGCCGTTTGAATGCTGTGCTTCTTGGTTGTTTTCTCTACGCCAGTGCAATTTGCTCTTCAGCGCTGCGGTGGGTACATGATCTACTGGTTTTGCTTTTAATCATGACTTAAGGACACGAAGCTTAAGGGTTTTTTTTGTTTCCGCAGCTAGTACCCAGACCACCGGCACCGCTCAGCAGCGTGTTATGTCAAATGGTGTCGCCTGAAGGAAAAGTTTGAACGAGCTTTTGCCCAGAAACTCCAAAATTTGCTTTGGCGGCGCCTGCGCCGGGCCATTTGAGTTGAAATTATCCAAAAGGGCAGCTTCAACCCATAAAAAAGGATATTGTCGGGCAACCCCGGAAATTTTTAGAACCAAGACATTTTTTTCGGCGGGCGGCGAAAAATAGGTAAGGTACTTACCCCTGTGTCCCCGAAACTTTTGGTCCGGTACTCCCTGCACGATGACGGCAGTTACACGTTTAACGTACGACATATCCGATTTTCGTAAACTGACCAAATGCCGCTTTGTCGAAATCCTTCACCAGTGAAAATTTGTATGTTCGAACATTAGACGGTTCTGGCATGTCACTAATTAATTTAGCCACCAACAAAGGTGTTTCTTTGGCGCACCGCTTGACACGTTCCTAACGCGTGCTGGACCAAAAGCGGATTGATGCGCTGTGCAGGTGGTTCAGGTTTTTATTTGTAAAATTAGTGTGCACCTTATAAAGTCTACGTACCTTCGGTTGGTTTTTAAATCTTGTTGTATACTGCATATCGTCATCAAATTTTCGAGACGCTCTTGAGCAGGCTCAAAAAGCACAAGTTGCAAATATCGGCAGCCAACAATGATCTCGACTGGATAGCACTAGTAAGGAACTGGTCCGGGTTTGTTCAACTTTCAGCGTAAAATTATGACTCTATGGCCACTAGAGACTTGTTACGGCACACCTGACCAGAATCAGTCTACGATGCATCTCCACGGCTGGACCGCCTTCACGTTTCTCCTATCCACTTACCTGGCCGCCAATCGACGCAATTTAGGGGCCATCCAGAAAATATGTCACACGTACAAACCATTTTTTGGACCACCCCTCCCCCATATGTCACACTTTGTCACAAAATTCGTGAACCTCCTCCCCCTATTTCACCGTGACAAACTCAGAAATATCTTGTAATGGTAAGGGGCCAAATGCAACTTTCGCGATCATTATTTTTCCCCGAAAACCATAACCTTTGCGTAAAAGATGTTGTAGATAATTTTCTAAGCGATGTACAAACCGGAATATGGCTCGCCGCAGGCGACACCATCGAAAATTTAGACGAAAATCTTAGAAATATAGTGAAAAATTGTTTTGTCGGGCTATTTTATCTAATTCTTAGTGTGACGTCACGCCGGCCCGGACCCCCTTCTCCCCCGTGTCACACTTTGACACAAATTCCTGAATACCCCCTCCTCCCGTGTCATCGTGACATATCCCCTTATCTACAGCTACTGCTTGCGGAAGAAGACTTAGTTAGGACTGGTCCTCGTGGTTATGTGGCTACGACTTACTTTTATTAGCGCTATGGAAATGATGGAATTTGAACGAAGCTTTGAATAACAGCAGTCTACGTTTTCTATAATGGCAGACAAGTCTTACTATAGAGAAAGGCCTTGTGGACGGCCATGAATTTCCTGGACGCGCTCAGCAATACCAGATTTTTAGCTAAAAACTTCGAAAGCAAATAAAGCTTGATCCCTGAAATAGTCAAAGAACGCGATTGGAAGAAGCGATGTTATTTGGCCGTTGCGCCGAGCCGCTTGGTAGAGAAATATCCAGATTTGCGCTTTTTCAGCTGTTGTCCGTTTAACTACCAGGCTACTATATCATTTGAAAAGGTATCTGCTTTCATAAATCGCTCGAATATCCCGAAGTAAGGCGTCGTCAGCGTGCAAAGGCAGAACTTGGCGCTGGTAGGTCGTCGTGCAGGGCGAACTCATTCGTTAGAAGGCACAGCGTAAACTTAACGGGATCACCACTCTACCGCACTCCGTTCAGTAGAATAACGGCACGTGTAGGATTCAGACCTTCGCGATAAAACATTGGCCTTGGCCGTAATTTGAATTCGCACCCGTAGTTCTTGCCCAAGCGCTAAACGATGCGCTACCTAGCTACTGCTACCACGCTTGCCGAATGCGCTCATGTCTTCTCCGAAATGCGTTACACACTGATAAAAAAACGGCGTACAAACGGTTGTTTTTCGTGTCGTCTACCACTAATACGGCATGGAACGGCGTCACTTTTATAACTTTACCGTACTCCATTCCATACTTGTACGGAACGTGGTACGTCCCATTGAACCCTCTCTGTTTTCCGTTTCTTAAAAAAACCGACCGCAGCGGTGTTCGTTCGGTTCGGGCAGCCAAGTCTAAGACAGTATGAAACCGTGCCTTTTTCGAGCGCAGCCATTTTTAGTCGTCTCGCGTCTATCTTAGGAATTTGAAGTTTGACTATCACTCATAACATATGATGCACTGTTTTATTGCCATCCAAAAGTCGGGAATCTTGTTCGGTTCTACCACTTGTGTACGGCGAAAGACAACCTTATGTACACGGGCAGGTTTTAACATTATAAACTGTTTCAAAGCTTAGCAGACACGGATATGGCCAGCCGGTTCCAGCATATTCGCTAGAATCGCATGCTCGCAACTCGCAGTCGGAGGGGCAACTGTAGTGGAATCTTTTCCCTATTCCGGCTACAACTTCGACCTCCTTAGGCCGGGATGGTTCGGCTATCCTTTTATCCTCGAATATTGCGTCCTCAGGCCTCCAAGGCCTAGTTTCAGTGGTAGAATGACTTTCTTATCAAGCGAACATCTAGGCTAACGTTGTACGCACGATGCAAAGGTGCAAGAATTTATTTCCTCCATTTCTACTCTGGAACGACTGCACTAAAATATACAGCGAACGGCTAACAAGGGCATGACACTGGGTTTCCACCATGGCACTGAGCCCCGAAAGAGCGGTTCCCCGCTTCTTATAGGGCTTCCAGGGGCGGTTTGTTTTCCACTGTGTGGTAATTGAACCGCCTCATTTTCCCCCGCGTCTTGCGTGCTTTCCTCAGCATGCTTCCAAACCGAGCGTCCAACTTCCTTTAGCTAATGAGAATGGCGTGAGCGCGCTTGCACGTCCCCCCTCTTTGCACTTTTCACTGGTTCCACAAATAGCCTCTTTCTGCAGGCTTTAAGAGTTTCTAGTTTTCAGTGTTTCTCCAGGTAGGCTTTCCAGGTCGCGAAAGCCGATTTCGCGACACTCCCACGCAAGCAAATGTGATTTCCGGGTAAATCACAGCCAGCCAAGACTGATGTGGCTTTCCTGTTGACGGTACTTTCCGCGGTTCCACCTTTCTGGATTCTTGTCTGAATGACGCAAATGTCCGCGATTCCTAGTCGGGCTCATGGAACAAAGGTTCTCACGACGGGCTTTCCACTAAATAACAACAGAACGAGCTGTAATAAATGAGAATGAAAGAACACTGCCGGTACGCGTGCTTCTCCATGTTGAATGCTGTTTTGTCGATCGCCGCTTATGTTCGCATTCGACCACACGTATGCGACGCCCGGAAAACCTACGCGACGTGCGATGTATCTAAATTGTTTCCCTCTTGTTTTCTGTTCAGTTCTATGAATATTTCACCGCGGTTTCATGGCATTTCTTTTCTTTGCCGTTCCGGTTTGTCTTTCTTTCAAAGCTCATCGCGATTTCCATGTCATGGACTACTAGTGTTTCATCAGGCAGTCAGAAAATCTGACACCTTCCACAATGACAAACCGTATTTCCGGATAAGCCACCTCGAGACTTTGTTCCCCGTAAACCTGTGCCAATTTCCTTTGTGCGTTAGATGCAGGATAATTTTCCGAAGCATTTAAACGCAATGAGCATGAGCTCCACGACCTATATCCACGACGAAGGAGCCGTGTCACATTAAATGACGATAGTCGGTTCTTCGACTTTTCAAACCATTCGGCTTTTCGACAAGAATTTCCATAAGTCGAGCTGCTTCGTCGAGCATTCCACAAAGCATCTTGCGCTTTTCAAGCCCAAAATGTTTCCCTGGGCGTCTATGCCCACCTCACCGACGCAGCTAAAATTATCCAGGTTTGCTTGGAAGATTTCGCGGTTCAACAATTGATTTCCAGGACTTGCACTCCTTGGCTTCAAAATTATCCACTATTATGAACCAGGTTCATTATCAAGCTTATTGCCATCAAGCTTGTAATTTCCTTTATTTTCATGTTGCCTGCCTTGCCTTGCCGCCGTTTAGCTTCGAGATAGCATTTCCCAGTTATGAAGCGACTCTACTTTAGTTTCCAGAGCTCCGAATTCCGCCATGTATTTCTTAACCTTTGGGTTCTTCCGTTTTGAGCGTCTAGGCACGCCTCATGTGTTTTCGTTTCCTTCCTAGCTGGCAGACACTGTCTGCAGTGGCGTGTGCGTTCACAACGAAATACGCACATTTGTGTGTCTTTCGAGCACATCATCATTTTCCTGTCTCATCCATAGGTATTTTTGTCAATGCGAATCTGCAAACCACCTGCCGCGTTTGTACTCGCATTACCTCGGTCTTGTTAGACCAGCCTTGCGCATTATCCTAGGCTTGAGGATTGCGGTTGTCCTTGCCAGTGGCATCACGATTACTACCCATGAATCGTGCACTGCTTCCTTGACAAGCAGTGGCTGGTGTGCTACCCCGATTTGTTCGGTGCTTACCAGTCTTTCCTTGAAGTCGCTTAGTTTTACTAAGCATGCGAGGCTAAGCCCAGCGTCGGTGGCAGATAAGAAATACCTTTGGTAGGGCGTTGGAAGGCAGAATGAATGCTTTTCCTTTGGCTGTCAATGACCCAATATTTCTTGGCGAATCGGCAGCAAGACCCTGAGGATGCAGAGTTAAATAACAATCCATTTCTACCATGGCACGTCTTTTCCAAGACCGCGCATGCAGTACTTTTTTCAGTGCCTTTGCGACCACTGCTGCATTTAACACATGCTCAAGCGTATACTAGTAGCAAGCGGACGCAGTTGTAGGCTTACGGCGTCGTTCAGTAACAGAACAGAAGACGAATACCGCGCGTAAGAGTGACCGCGTTTAGCATAAGCGCGTCACGGAGACACCGGGCCATTTTGAAGCTTTTCCATTTCCTTGCCTTTTTCCAAGCTTCAGTGAAGTTAAACTAGCGGTAAGCCGTTCCAGAGGCGTTAAGTTTCCTTTCCAATCCTATCCGAGGTCTTTCCAAGCTTTCCCGGCCGATGCACCATTTTGTAGTGGAATCTTTTCCCTATTCCGGCTACAACTTCGACCTCCTTAGGCCGGGATGGTTCGGCTATCCTTTGACCTCGAATATTTGCGTCCTCAGGCCTTGAAGGCCTTCTTTCAGTGGTAGAATGACTTTCTTAGTAAGCAGACACCTAGGCTAACGTCGCACGCACGATGCAACGATAGAAGAATTTATTTCCTCCATTTCTACTCTGGAACGACTGCACTAAAATATACAGCGAACGGCTAACAAGGGCATGACACTGGGTTTCCACCATGGCACTGAGCCCCGAAAGAGCGGTTCCCCGCTTCTTATAGGGCTTCCAGGGGCGGTTTGTTTTCCACTGTGTGGTAATTAAACCGCCTCATTTTTCCCCCGCGTCTTGCGTGCTTTCCTCAGCATGCTTCCAAACCTAGCGTCCAACTTCCTTTAGCTAATGAGAATGGCGTGAGCGCGCTTGCAAGACCCCCCTCTTTGCACTTTTCACTGGTTCCACAAATAGCCTCTTTCTGCAGGCTTTAAGAGTTTCTAGTTTTCAGCGTTTCTCCAGGTAGGCTTTCCAGGTCGCGAAAGCCGATTTCGCGACACTCCCACGCAAGCAAATGTGATTTCCGGGTAAATCACAGCCAGCCAAGACTGATGTGGCTTTCCTGTTGACGGTACTTTCCGCGGTTCCACCTTTCTGGATTCTTGTCTGAATGACGCAAATGTCCGCGATTCCTAGTCGGGCTCATGGAACAAAGGTTCTCACGACGGGCTTTCCACTAAATAACAACAGAACGAGCTGTAAATAATAAATGAGAATGAAAGAACACTGCCGGTATGCGTGCTTCTCCATGTTGAATGCTGTTTTGTCGATCGCCGCTTATGTTCGCATCCGACCACACGTATGCGACGCCCGGAAAACCTACGCGACGTGCGATGTATCTAAATTGTTTCCCTTTTATTTTCTTTTCAGTTCTTTCAGTTCAGTTTTTCAGAACATGTCTCCGCAGTTTCATGGCATTTCTTGTCATTGCCGTTCCGGCTTGACTTTCTATCGGAGCTCATCGCGATTTCCGTGTCATGGACTACCAATGTTTTCTCATACAGTCAGAAAACCTGACACCTTCCACGATGACAAACCCTATTTCCAAGCAAGGCGGGACGAGACTTAGTTCCCCGTAAGCCTGTGCCAATTTCCACTTGTGCGTTAGGTGCAGCATAATTTTCCGATGCACTTAAACGCTATGAGCTTGAGCTCCACGGCATATATCCACGACGAAGGGTCCTGACACGTAAAACGCCTTTTCAACGTCTCAAGTCTTTGGAGGCTTCCAAGGTATCCACGATTATAAGCAAGTTCATTATCAAGCTTATTGCCGTCAAGCTTGTAATTTCCTTTATTTTCCTGTTGCCTGCCTTGCCTTAGCGCCGTTTAGCTTCAAGAGAGCATTTTTCGTTTATAAACAATTTCACATTGGCTTTCAGCATTCCGAGTTCCTTATGTGCCCCTTTTCTTTTGGGCTGCGTTTACTTCCTAGCCTGGCAGACATTGTCTGCGGTGACGTGTGCATTCACAACGAAATATGCACGTCTGCGCATCGTCATCTTTCAAGCGTTTCGCTGAGCGCAAGAACTTCCGAAAAAGGAAGTTAGTTTTTAGTAAGATCACAAGTTCACCGGCGACAAAAATAACGCAAAATACAGAAAGCGCGCTTAGGAAATTTGTCATTGTAAGCAGACTCGTTTCAGTGTTATTGATTTAAAGGCCTTTGATGTACTCATTTATTCATGCTTTTTATTGCATCGACAACCTATTTCTCGGTGGTTTTGGGCTCGCTCTCAGTCATCGAAAAAGACCCGCGCAGACCTGTTCTGTGTTCAAGCGCCATATGATTCGCACAAAATAATGTATGCGTCAAGCGGCTGGCTCAAAAACTTGTTGCTTATTAAGACGAAGTCTCATATCTTTTTGATCGATTGCGTGAAAGTTTTATTAGAATCTTGCAGAAAGTTTTAGAATTAACAGGAAATACTAGTCCAGCATGGGGGGTTGGCTAGGTCATTATGGGGAGAGCGAGGGTGGAGGTTACTTTGTCTAGGGCTAACATGGTGGGTCTGTGTCTGACCCCCCCCATAAGTGAACTTATTTTTCCGGTTTTCCTAACGTCCCCCTTATGTTTTGCCCATTTCTTCATTGACCCTCCCCCCCATAATGGACTTCATTGTTTTGCTGATCATAATGGAATTATTCATCGTTTTGCTGGTCACGATAACGACGGTATGTAGCAAGCGATCGCGTTTGCCCGCAGTGTTTCGCGGGCTTTTATGCTATCCCAAAGAAAGCGAAAGGATTGGTATGAGTGGATTTCAATTTTTTAAACGACTTTGTTCGTAGAGCCGATCAAGCGGGCATCTGGGAATGTTCGATTAGCTTGCTATTAGAGATCATCCATCACAACTGCCCCAGTTTATCATCATCTGAGAACCATGCAGCTGCACCGTGAAACATTGGCATCGCAGGTTTCATCAGATTATAAAGAAATATTATATTAAATATTATAAAAAAAACTTTGTTTCGAAAATATAATGAAATTAATCAAATTTTCTTTGGCGATGCCTGACGGCGGCCGAAAAACACAGCTTTCAGTACTAAGCCATGCCCGACCCCCTCCACGTTGGCATTGTTGGTTATGCCCCTCCCCCCACCACCTACCCCATTTAGGCTGACGCCTCAAGCGACTGCAGCTGGTCTTTGCCGGACCGCTAAAACATCTTATGCCACAAATTAATCTTATTACAGGAAGGACGAACGGCTGTGGGAACTGTACACCAGGTTTTAAAGCCAGCCTAAGAAGTCTCGAATTTACCAGAATTAGGTAAACGTCCACAGTACAAATTCCATTCTCCTTTGGATGTCAGAAAAGGCCCACCTGTTCTAAGGGCGGGAGACGGCATATTCGCACATTTCTCTCGCTAGCGGCTTGCTGAAGCGCCCTGTACATTCTTTTCACCAGTTTATCAACTTGTGCTACAAATTAGTTTGATAGCTTTATAGCTCGATTTTTTCGAAGAGGCACACTGTTG
>JNEY01000178.1:176690-189073 GCA_020875895.1 Aphelenchus avenae
TTCCGTACACTCTAAAGCATTTCAGATCTGTTCAACATACTTTTCAGATATTTTCACTACAAAATCCAGCATAGGTTCTTCAAAATAGAGCAGATATGTAGGCGCTAGCGGAGCTGGCTTGTTTATGTGGAAGTCGAGTCGGGATGCTAGGTCGACTACGGTCGCCAGACTTTCGTGGCGGGACCGCGCCAGCACAAGCGTCGCTGAACTCTACTCCGACCACACTCATTACCAGATAAATCGATAAATTAACGCCCTTCGGGGCCAGATAAATTACTTTGGAGTGAAGAAGAAATTTGGTTAAATGCCAGAGAATCGCAGATTCTCTGACATCCCCCCCCCTGTTAGGCTAACATAATTTCTGGGCACACCCTAAATTCAGACATCCGTAATTACCCGTAAAGACAAATTTGAAACGAGCCTCGTGATAAAGGTGTAGAACGCTTTTCCAAATTACATTTTTCGGCAGTGATCAAGATATCAGGCCAGAGAGGATCAAATTTTCACAGAATTTTCGTGCTTTACAGACTACGCCGTGTGATTCAGCAACCATGTGCAACTCGCCTTTTTTTCGGCCCGAGCCCGGCCCGGCCCGGGCCCGGGCGGGTCGGGTCGGGCTCGGGCCGGGCCGGCCCGCTGGGTCCGGGCCTTATCTGTTAGAGCTGTGCCTCTGATCTACTGCGACACTACTGCAATCGTTTTACTGCTGCTGACGCTGGTTAGGACAACGATAAGCGAGTCGATGCATTGCGAAAGAAAATTGCTTGCAGGATAAGAAAATGCGCCTCTGATTTCAGGTTTGAGCGGTTATCAGAACACAATTTCTTGCCCTGTCCAGAAATTGTGTTAGCATAACGTGGGGGGAGGGGGTGTCAGCCATCTGTTAACACGTCCTAAAACATTAACACTACGCATTGTGAACAAGGGGGAGGGGGAGCGGTCAAAAAGTGCTTTGTTAGCTAACATAATTTCTGGACATTCCCTAGTCACGAGAACGCGGACTATTCCGAGGTCGTTCACAGGTTTTTTTATGCCAATCACGAAAGGATACGATGTCGCACGAGTACGCATCAATTTTGACAAATGGTTTTAAAATGCACTTCCAAGCTGTAAGCGTGTATGCGCTCCAAAGGTTGTCGAAGGAAATTTGCAGGCCAGACTTGCTGAACGCGCGAAGACCTCCATCGATCGAAGTTGTTTGCCGTTCTGGATGCGATCAGTTTCGGGTTTCGATTACTGAGCATTCACGCCAAGGGGTTCTTCATGGCAGACGTAGGTTTTGATCTTACGGCCAACAGTCAGCCACAAAGAGCCTCTGTATCTCTTACACGACTTTGCCCATGCCAACCCGGCGCAGCATACCCGGGCCTCATTTCTTCAGGGCGCCGTCCGGCCTAGTTAGCTGGGCACTACAACGTTAGATAGAGCTTGCGCTGTTAAATTTCACCTATTTCTAGTCAACTAGCCGGAAAATTCCATTGGCTAGGTCTTTTCAGTTGTAGTCGTGCTTGCTTCGAACTTTGGTAACTTCGACCCCTGATTCGATACAGAAACTTGAAGTAGATAGCCTACGGCGTCATAGTAGGGGATGGACTTTGCTGGGGGGGGGGTCCTTGCCTGGGCCTTCGTCAGGGCCAGTTCCGCCAAAGCCGGCGCTGTCGATTCTCGTAAAGAGCCTTATCAACACGCCATCGACGCCGATACTCTTAGCTCTAGGCATCGTAATAAAGCCGGCGAAGCCGGTTTACTGTGAATTACTGTGAAATGAATGAAATTTACTGTGAAATGACCCACACATTTTACGGACCCCACAAATTTACTGCGAAATGACCCATAAATTTTTTGGACTCCACAAATTTAATGCGAAATGACCCACAAATTTCAAATACCCACAAATTTCATGCGAAGTGACCCACAGAATTTTCTGTTTGCAATTACTTGATTATTATGCTCATACTTCTGCGCGCATTTCGGCGCTCTACGTTCTGTTTGTTGACCCGCGTCAAATTAATCGATTTTTGTGCATTCTTGGGTTGGTTCCTATGCTGCGTTCTCCACTTGTCGGTTGGTTGCGGTCAACGACGGCTGCACAATTCGAAGTGCCAGCTTTGCCCAGACAGTCACAATACTCAGACGACTCAAGTATCTACGAGGAAAAGAAAAGAAGAAGATGGTCGTCGTCGCGGAAAGAACTGCCAATAAGCCAAGATCCGCGTTAATCCTCCTTCCTCCTCACTCCAATATTTGATCTTCGATTCCAAAGAGGTTCGACCGGTGATGGAACGACAAAAAAGGACTGGATTTACCCGTCTCGTGCTACCGATGCCAACTATATGGCTGAGACCTGGTTAGTAATGAAAGAACAAAAAATACATACTGAGTTGATGATTTTGTTTCCAGGTTGGCATTAAGCCAGCAAGTATTCCAACCGTCTCGGCTACAACTGCCTTGCACGGCCCTGTCTTTACTATCCTCATCACAACAACGCATTTATCGTTAAACGAAGTGAGAACGAACACCACCACGAAGCCGACGCGAATAAGGCTGGACTGACCTCGGGATATGGATCCCTTATTTGTGGTGGCTGGACTCCAAGTGGCAACTGCGCTTGCGCCGCTCTAATTTCGTGCCGGCGCACTGACCTCGCACTCACCGGTGGCTTGCCGACGACGGCTGAGCTTGTTCGCCGTGATAGCTGCGCATTTTGCTTGGTATACTTGCACTTATCCCCCATATAGCGCATTTTCCCTGCCGTTTGCCTCCACTCGTTTCAGGAGGTCTGAAGCGAGAATTTCCACTTGCTTTAAAACTTTTCTGTTTACACAAGCCGCCTGCGCAAGCTTGCATTCGACTTACTTGCTTTGTTGTTGCTGCGAGTAACTTCAAAACTCGCTCAGTTTAGTGCATGAATACGATTCTTTTTGGAAGACAGAACATGGTTTACGCGACCAGGTTTTATTAACGCAGCAATATTTTGTATCGTAGATTTATACCGTGTCTTTGAATGGAGCGTAGCTACTCTGCGTGAGTAGCGAATTAAATTTAAACAAAAATACTGAGCAAACTCCGCACAAAATCGACCAAAAAATCGTCAAAATCTGGACAAAATCGATCATTTTCTACGGTTGTTCCGCATATTTTGGGCTTTGCTTGCTAGCATTTTAAGCAAAACATACGGCATTTCAAAAGACTAGTCATTTCGCACCTATTTATTTTTCATGTTTAGGTGTAACTGGGTCCACGCTACAAAATTTCGTTGGAGACTGAAAAATTACCGTCCAGTGGATGCGCCTCTATTAGAGACGTGCGCCCCTATTATTGCACACGGACAAAAGATGCGCTTCTATTAGAGATGCGCCTCTATTGGAAATGCGCCTATACTAGAAGGATTACGGTACACACGTCATTCCTGTTCGTTGGTGAAGTTATTTATGTCCAAATAAATATGGAACTTGCTTGTGGCTGGATGCCTGATGATGGATGATGGCCAACAAGAATGCACGACAAATAGAATTATCCGGCAGGTTTTGGTTTAAAAAGTCGAGTGCATAATGATACGAAATAAATTGCTTTTGTTGTGGATAAATTTAGCCTATAAATTAAATGGAGCCGGTATTAGACGATGACTGGTACCTGTACCGGTCCCCGCCAGCCCTAAAGTGGCGCGTTGTCTTAGAGCTGTTCGCAGGGGGCTCTCCTTTTTCATGCCCGAACGCTTCACATGCTTAAGTGGCTTTGTTTATTATGTAATAGCTCGGCATTACAACTGAAATGTTCCGAAACATTCCGATATCGAAATATTTTTGCGATTTTCGGCATACTTCTATAGAATTCTTGAGCATTGGCGTACGCGAAAAAACACCAGAAGCGCCCATTTGCCGCACAAACATTATTGCCGTGATGTTTATGGCGCATAGCGAGCAGATTTTTGAATTGGGGTACAACCCGGCATTCCCAGCAGTAAGGGGAAGGTCATTTAGTGCTAGCATGTTTATTCACGTCGAAGGTCCGTTGATCGTCGCGTTTTTTAAAATTGAAACTTGCGCATTTCTGAATGTAAAGAGATACAACAAAGACGACCGGATATAGAGTTTCGCTTTTCGGACAAGGCATGTGTCTGTTTGCTGCTTATCCCTAACGCCACAACGTGTCCCTCACCCTGTGTTTTGCCCGACGGTAGTAATAAGGCATCTGTGAACTTGACAGCTAAATCAAGCCCTTGCTAGTCACCAAACGTGCCGTAAAACTCATCTGGGAGAATAACAATTTGCTCTTTTGACGGGCAAATAGTTCTAGCCCGAAACTGGTTTTAAAGCATGGTGGTAGCTGTTACAGAGCAGTTATCACCTATGCTAATTTCCCTGTTGTATGCTTAGATAAGTGTTGTCTTTTCGCAAGTAAATCAGTTCACCTCACTACCGCTACAATGGCGATCAGGTAGTAGTACGAACTCACCCTTCACCAACCGAGCCGGTACCTTAAAATCGAAGGGGAAAGGAAGAGAAGGACCTGGTACAAGGGCCCCTACCTGCGCGTTTATCGCCATGCGTAGGCGTGGTTCCAATGTACCATATCACTATGCCGCATTAACGACATTGGCATGAAACCTCGGTAGATGCCGGAAAGATGGCACGCCAACGATATGTCGAGTCGCCTCTAAAGGGAAAGCGGACAATGACTGGGGGCAACGGCACGATGTGGGGCGTGGACGAGTCCCTCCGACCGCAGACCGTATTCACCCTGATATGCGGACAACAGCGAAAAGAAGTCGCTGCCTGCTTCCCACGAAGCGAGCCGCCAAGGAAGGCACAGTACGCCACTACGTAGCCGGAAACTATGAGAAACGATCTCAGCCGCGGAGGAGCACCGCGTAACAAAAAGCTAGGAGAATCGACCTCAACCGCGGGGGTGCACGGCGTTTCTCAAAAGTTACAGATCAACAGTCCTAAGGTTGTAGGGGAGACCTCACATCAATAGCAGCAAAGGCTGCGCCGTCAAACTACATGCCTATATGAAGCGTGACAAACCTCGGGTTCACCGGACCGATAAGGTCGGAACCGCTGATGAGCGTCACGGACTCACATTGCGACGACGTCACAAGGCTGACGGACCGGTAGAACAACTGGCGATTCCAACTTTGATCCTCCTGGCTGCTAATGCATGCCTAAGTCAGTATGGCCAACAGCCACGGATTGCTGCTAATCCGAGTCTAACGTGGCCAACAGCAATCGGAAAAAAGGGGAGAGCGGTGGTGTCGAAAGGGGCATCATCCGAATCGAAGTGGAGGCAACGTGCTGCAAATGCGAAACGCTAGCAGGAACAAACGTACTTCCAAAGTGTACCTTCGTGTACCTTAGGCGTTAATTTGTTTCGCGCTCTGTTCCAGCGTTATGCATCTGCAAGCTGGCTTTTTTTTGGGGGGGGGGGAGGTGAAACTCCTGAAAACACATGCCTCATAAGTGTTTCGTCATAATTCGAGGATCGTGTAAGCGTCGGTGTGTATCCTCTTGCCCGTGCTAATTCCTCAGGCTACTAGTGGCGTTTTCCGCTGCCTGTTAGGTGCGCAGATCCATGCATATTCTTTGTATTGACCGTAATGTTAAACGTTCTTGTGCCCGTTTATCTCACAATTTATGTACGCCCAAAGCACTAACAACTGCTTGACAATGGGCTGATACATTCTGCATGGGCCCTGTGCATGGGACATTGTGCATTGGCAGTCCCGTTCGGAGATGAGGAAGAGCTAAAGTGCAAATAAACAATAAGGTCTTTACAGCGGAGTCGAGAATTAATAAAAATCGCTTTCTCCCTTGTGATTGCAGACGCGTATTCCTAGCACAGCTTGATTTAGCCCGGAACCACAGTCAGTGCAAAAGTATTTAGACGAGACATTCACGCCAAATACGTATAAAGGAAAGTGGCTAGGAAAACTAGGAGAACAAAATCCGCCCAACCTACCCATGTGAAGTTCGGTTCCAGTGTGTAAACGGCAGGTTTTTGTTACACTGTGGACAATAAAGTTTGCACGGAAAGGAATTTTTACCGATGACGTTTAGAGCATGGAAGCAGGCAGCCAAGAATAGTTTTTTTCGCTGACCGAACGGGAGCTCAAGTTCAGTCTAAAGCTCAGTTCAACTTGTCAGTTCAGCGAAAAGCTGCACTGGGAGAGAAAAGAGACAAACATGTTCGTAATTTCGAAACCCTACGACGTACGTCGTCGCCGAAACCTCTCGGGTAAAAATTCTGATACAAGCAAAAAATCGAACGAACGTCCGAAGGAAAGATCAATTCTTCTAGGGCAATCATCGTGCTTCAGCTGGGAAAGAAGTTTTTTTTAATTTTATGAGCCCGTGCGATTTTGTTATTAAGCGTTTCACCCTCACATTCTTTTAACAATAATAATCGAGGGCTTCGTGCCAACAGCACCTGCATGCGGGCGAAATCAAGAGAATATATGAAGCGGAGCGCACATGTTTTTCCACCTTTTTGTACTAAATGGCCGAGTGAGTCGTTAATGTCTCTCGGGCACGCTACGCTAATTTTATGCACATGTTAAACTTTTCTGATGTGCTACTGGTCTAAGCGGAGTGCGGTGCAATTGGCATCCGTTTGTGCGTAGCGCTTCCGGGTGTCAACCACAGAAGAGCCATAGGCTCATTTTGTAGGTTCACACCAGACAGCGCAGTAGATTAAGAGAGGCACAATGGGCATTAAGTTGATGACCAGCATTAGTAGTAAGTGATCGCATCTGCTTGCAAAGTTATCGCCTTGCTTTTCTGTCGCAAAGCAACCGTGAACGGAATTGCTGTGTGCGGAGGAGAATCTTAAATTTGTCGCAGACATATCCAAGGGCGTGCCTAGGGGGGGGGCCCACTCGCCGGGCCGAAGGCCCGGCGAGGGTAAGGGGGGACCAAGGCAAATTTTTCTATTTGAGGAATTCGTGTAATTTTGACACATTTCGTTCAAATTTTCGATTATTTTTGTGAAATAATGGTAGCGGAGATCGGTATGCGAGGTTTTTGGGCGCATCTTATCTGTTGACGAGCAGACTACCACATCATAGCTTTATGTATACTTTTTTTGTGTTTCCGCCGGTCACTATAGCGTAGACTTAAATTTCGCCTGATATCCTAGCGAAGTTTTGAAAATTCGACCCTCCTCAACGTAAGAAAGTCAAATTGCGAAATTTTAGGGAAGACGCCTGTTAAACGTGTTCTCGAATCGTCGCGAATAAACTCGGTATTTACGACGGTTTTGCTTATGCCCAGTTGGTACTCATTTACGTCAAATAATAACAGTCCTATTACGCTGCCGTTCGGCTTGACGCCATAAATCGCGAAAAACTTCACCCCCCCAAGCGTTTCTAGGTTTGCGAGGGTATTGTCGTTAGTATGGGAGCACGGCCGGATCACACCGAACTCAGATTGGCAAATTTCTGTTACAGTAAAGAAGTTACAGTAACTGCGCGCAAGGCCTTGCGTAAGACGCTTGCGCATACTGTAACTCCGATTTTGCTCTAGGCTACGAGCGTCTCGGCTGTGTAACTAGTTATTGCGTTCATAACGCGCTCATTTTCCATGAGAATTTCCCGAAATTGCGTTCTCTGTGATTGGGACGTTTTTAGCTACAATATGAGCCCGAACTCGACAGCTCTACGTCGTTTAGTATCCCGAAACAAGGCCGCGAATTTGGCGACAAATTAGCGTGACATGACCAAATACGACAAAAAGTGTTGTTTACGTCGCCCAACAAAAAATTTTCATTCTTCGACCAAAATTGACAAGCTTAGGCTCATTCTGCTCCGGACAAAACGCGCTACAAACGTACGGATGGATTTCTCAATAAATTAACTTTTGCGTGAAATAGAAGCAGAAGTGTACCTAAATAGGCGTTTTTCACACAAAAGTGAGGTTTTTTCGGCCCAATAAAAAATTTTTTGTTTTATTCCAAATGGGACCATTTGCACATCATTCGATAGAGAAATGCAGCGCGAATAATCGTACGGATGCTTTTTTTGATAACTTCATTACCCTTAGAAAAAAGCCGCAATTACCATACAAAAATCAACGATTTTTGGCTCGTACTTCAAGTTACAGTAATTTTCCGCTGAGTGAGTTACTGTAATGCGCGCGCAGCCCTTACAATAAATTTGCCAATCTCAGTTCCGTAATACTAAGTAGTGGTCCGGCTGTGGGGAGCTAAACCAACTCATTGATTGAATGCCGCTGGATTACATTAAAGCCAGAGATTCAATAAACTGCACATAGTTAATTATTGTTATGCCGCAAAATGCATTACAATGAAGCAGACTGTGGAATTCCGTAAAAGGGACAGTTAAATGCCTTTCGTGTGTAGGTTGAGATTTACATTTGGTTATTCGTCTGTTGGTGCAGGTTTTCTGGAAAAGTTAGAAATTTTTTTTATATTTTTCACTTATTTTTTTGTGCTGAATTACCCCCAGTGCAGTCTACTGTGGACTAATAGTGTTCTCGGCTCGTTAATATTGCTAAAGCTTTGACGTGGCGGCCGCTGGACTAGTTGGTCGGAGGATTCTGCGAGCATGGCGAGGAACGCAGTAGCTGGCTCCTCAAAGCGATGCAACAGTAGTAATTTATGCGACATCGTTTAAATTGCTTCAACTTTTAAGTCCGCCGTGATTCCGATATTCTGCGAAAAATTTGGTCAAAAAATGCTAAAAGTTTCGAAAATTTCTGTTGACAACGGGTCTTTTCAGTAGTTCTTAGTTCTGTCTCGACAAGAAGTAGACTGCGAAAGCAAAATTCTAAGTAGTCCCAATGACTGTCCTACAGCAATTTCAAATTAAGTCCTTCGGTAATTACCGGTTTGGCATACACCATATAGCGGTG
The DNA here is from genome assembly GCA_020875895.1 of Aphelenchus avenae. Classification (NCBI taxonomy): domain Eukaryota; kingdom Metazoa; phylum Nematoda; class Chromadorea; order Rhabditida; family Aphelenchidae; genus Aphelenchus; species Aphelenchus avenae. The sequence continues at coordinate 185,558 of JNEY01000178.1, forward strand.
GTCCCCATACGCATAGGCCGAACAGGTTTTTTTCTGCTAGAACGCTAGATGTGGGGAAGTCAAAATCACCTTATCGCCATGATTGTTAAGATTTGATTTTGCATGACTTATGAGTGCAACCATGACCCTGCCGCATCTGGTTCATATACCGGAAACGCTTTGTCCGGTACAAAGAATAATTTGTCACATCATTCATTTGATTCGTTAGGCTGTTGCATATGTCGTGGACAAATTTAAAAACGCGTCGCAATCGGTCTTACTAACTACCAATGTTTGCTGTTTATGAAAACGCGCTGCCAGATGTATATTCTGCTAGACATTCCACGCTGGCCTATGCCAATCATGATCACGGAGAACTTCCGTAGCGGTAGCAAGTGGATAAGAGTCTAAGAAGAATTATTTATTCATGAGGGACTCCATCGAGTCTAGCAGAAATATATGCTCTTTTTCAGTCAAGCAAGCAAAGCATCGTTTCGCGTCGCTACGCATCACAATGTATACGAGTAGCTTGTTGCAGCTATAACTGTTTAACAGACATCATCTCTCGACCTCCCACTCCGGCACTACCGTGTTTCTTCGATTAGAGCCCGACCTTGAATAGGGCCCCCTCTCCCACCCTCTATGAAAAATACAGCTCCACCCTTAAATAGAGCCCCATCCCGAACTGAGTTCCATCGCCACTATGTGATCCTAAGAGATGAGACGTAGCTTTCACGGGAAGCTGCGTTCCAAACACTGAATAAAACCACTACGCGTTATAGTGCTCGTAGACATCAAGCCGGTACCATCTTTGAAGACCTTTGTATCGTTTTTTGACGAAAATGCCTGAATTCATGAACAATAGAGCCCCTGGGGCTCTATTTGAAAAAATACGGTACACAATCTCGATGCGGCACCGGGCCGGACCATGGTCGGTATTTCGCCAACAGGTTTTTATGAAAGCTGAAAATTATGCATATATTGGTCGCTTATCTTGATCCCATGCAAGTCAGCAAGAGGTTAGGCAGGGTATTACTATACACAGTCGTTTATCATGTCGCTTCAGTTGTGTTAGAAATGTCAGTATGATTGCGAGAATTTTTGTTTAAGCATAACGACGAAGTAAGCGTAAATAACAGGGCGGTGACAAGCTACTGACAGCAACAAAAATAGAACTTTAGTCACACATTCACATTTAGCTTAAAGGGTCAACCCATTGGTCTACGCTCCTGGGGCTTCAAAATCGACATTCGTGTGCTTGGGCCGACCCGAGAGTCTCGGTTTTCGAGACCGAGAGCGAGACCCCCAGCCCTGCCTCGCACCCATGCCCTGAACTTGTCTTCAATAAACCGCGGACGGGCAATGCCGAACGACTTCAAGCATTCACTAGTGCACAGCGTGTGAAGTCACCCACATTTGCCGCCTTCTCTCGGCTTGTTTCATTCGGCTTTCGTCGAACTTGCTTCAGCAGGATGACTGAGCTATTGCAATCGCCTCTAAGCTTTTTTTGCCCGGTGGCGCGACCCATTACCGAATATCCATTTGTCAAAATTGTTTTGGTAAGCAAGCGTGCTAAGAAGATAACGACCGTATCCGTCGTAACTCAAGAAAACCACCGAAATCTACGAACAAAACTGACGAACAGTATACTTGAAACGATGGCACGCAGAGAAGTCTCACCTTCTAGAACGGTGAAGCGATGATAAAGAGGGAGGTAGCAGTCGGGTTTTTAATGCGCACTGCAGACGGCTGATCAATGGTGGGGTCGTACGTCATGGCTAATTTTACTCGTAAGGCCGGCATATAGAAACGGCTACGAAATTTTGGCTGTTGGCGCATGAGCTGATCTGGTCGTATGGAGTTGTTACAGCGAAATGGTGGCAACCGGTAAACTGCCGCTTAGCTCAGCGATGTTTTTGAAGGGTGCTTTTTTGCGCCATGCGCGACAATGCTCGCCGAGGCTCCGCCCTACCCTTCCTATAAGACAAGTTGTCCGACAAGAAGAAGACACTTCACCCGCCCGTACAGCCCGTATAAAATCCCCACATCAAATTTTCACCGGAAAAAAATTTTTTTTTTGGGGGGGCAAAAGGATAAGGGCGGAGCCTTACGTACTTTTGGGCTTTCTAGGGAAAAAATTGTTCAGCATTTTGCGGTCGGACAGATGTCAGCAATAAAATGTTCGGAATACGGACCATAAACGCTCGCCGCAGGCGTAGCCAGCGAAAACTATGGGTTAAACGGGAGAATCTCGTAGAAAGTTCGACACTGCCTTGGCGCTACAGGTGTTCTAAGAGCAAAATAGCCCGCCACCGGTGCCGCCAGAGCGGGTTTTAAGGCTTATTTGGCAAAATTCACTTGAAATTTTGACGAGCTTATGTGTTTGCATGGGCCCGGCCAAAAATCCAACTTGCTATCCAACAAAGTCCAGATGTCGAATATGAAAAATACACGTTTTTCTGATGTTCCAAACTATGTGCTCTGACCTACTTTCTTTTGCTCCCCTCCCTGTCAGCATCGGTCAGCACTGAGTCTGGCTTTTCCCTGCCCGCTTAGGCTGACGAAAAATTCATGCCTTATGTAACCGTCTGTCTCCATCATTAAAGTTTAAAGCATAGCCGATGGCTCTAACCACCTGACTTACTCTGTTGTTTCAGTTTCACCCTGGAACAGTTTCAAAGTTCAGCCGTGAGTTTTAGCAAGCGTTTGGAGGAAATTTTAAATGTGCTATAAAACCATAAGTGGACAGCATAATTCGGAGAGACAATCGTACCGGAGTCCACATCCTCCTGCACCGATTTTTTTTAACCTTTTGCGCATGTCTCGCTTGACTTCATTGTATGGTTATTTAAAAAATACAAGCAATTACTTTCGTTTCGGTGAGTGGCCGACTGCATAAATTTTTCTGTTTTTACCAGAAATTTCATCTTTCACGCTAAAACCGAAGCTTTATAACCCTGGAACGCACAAGTTATTCCGGTACATGCAACCCTGCACAGGTTTTTTTTAAATTACACAGCCGAAAGCGACAAGTAGGGGAAGCACGAGCCGGATGCACCCATTTTCTTCGGTTAACCGGTCAATGCCGTCAAGTGTGGGGCACACCTGCCTGACTGAAAACCGTCAATCGTCGCCTGCTCCGGACCACCGCGTTAGCCACGTTTCTTGCAAAAGGCCTTCAGATTATATTAAAGCGGACATTTATCGGATCTCTGAGATGCAACGCGGACTCCCATACTATTGCGACGGTGCTGATCCCGATTCCCCTACAAGCCACCGAGATCCGAGTCAGATATATCGGCAAGGTTTATTGCTGCAACGCGTTCAAAACAAAGATCAAGATGCTTCAGAGACACGAATTAACGTTATAGACTAGAAGAACGGGGAGATTGAGGCCCCGGACAAAATGCGTGCGCTCGAGAAAACAGTCGTCAGAAACCGGTGGACTCGGTCATTCGGCCGATTCCGGGGTACTAGTCGGTTATGGGGAGGGGGTAATATGGGGGGGGGGGAAGTATAGGTAGCAGTTTCGACCCC
>JNEY01000178.1:198294-211530 GCA_020875895.1 Aphelenchus avenae
TACCGTACTCCGTACCGTACCAGTACGGCGCTGTACGGTACGGCACGGTACGGGGTACGGCGCCGTAATACGGTAACAAAAAATTCAAATTTTCTGCCTTTTCGCAGGTAAAATGGATCATTAGGAGCCCTAACAGTAACGCCGTCAAGATTGAGCATTAGGAAGGTGTTAGTTACGACTGACTACCCGTCATTTTAGGCGAAATTTTCGTATTTTGGTCAAAAATGCCCAAAATTTGCTCGATTTCGGCTGAAAATGGGCATTTTTTTGGCCTGCAGTACGGTACGGAATACGGCGCCGTACTGGGGTCCTGCCGTACCGTACTCCGTACCGTACCAGTACGGTACGGTACGGCAACCCGTACTGACCCGTAGCCGTACCGTACTCCGTACAGTAAAATACGGTACGGAATACGGTACGGCTGCCGAACCCTAGTTTACACTTAGGATGCGCAATTCCAGTTAAATCCAGCATATATGGGACGGATAAGCGTACGATATGTAATGGTTTTCAACGATATCATTTGATACAGAATCACCAGCATTCAACGTCTCCTTGCGCCAGAGCAAATGATGAAGAGCTTTACGAACATCGTAGTTAAAGTGTCATTACTAGGTTTCTTACTCACCCCCCCCCCCCCATCTCAGCATAGCGTGTACTCAAAAAATTAAGTGGCACTCAGGAGCCGACAACTCACAGCGGACAACTCGTCCACTGGCTGCTTTGTGGTTAAATCGAGGGTTTCTGGTTTTGGCAGGAAAGGCCCGAGCCAAGTACCGCATGATTTAGCTTACCGAAGATAAAAATGTTCACTGGGTGCTGATAGCTGTATTTCCATGGCTTGGCTGAAAATCAGAAATGTTTTGCTTATCTTACAAGCTACGATCGTCGGTTGTGTTTTCTCTAATTTATGCCCACTCTAAGTGCTTCCCTGCTACTGTATTGACCCCCAGGCATTAGAGGGCATGCCTAAACTATTTCCCCCCTCTAAAAATCCCCGCATGCATGATTAAAGAAAAATATCAAACTGCTTGCCGGGCTACGGAAGCATAAGTTCTCGGTATTTCGGAAACTTTTCAGTAAGCTCCCTCTCCCTTCGTTTGACTTGGGTTATGCTACGCTGACGCTTTACAAAGGATATACACTGCTGCACAAAAGTCCCTGCCCACCCCCAGAATTTGTAAAATTCGTCACATCTGCTCACCCACAGCTCATGCAAACAGTCATGTTGCTCAAAAAGGCCAAAAACGAAGTCCTTGTATCCATTCTCCGCCGAGCCAAAGGTAGAACATCTCCGTGGGCCTCCTTTTCCATTAAAAATTAGTAATTTTCCATGTCGAGGTCATTAATTTTTGCTAAATGCATAAAAACAGTCGTCTCCTTTGCAATAAGTAGCATATCGTGGTAGCTTTCAGTTTGCAAAGTGCTGAAGCGTTGTCTTGACCTAAAGGGTCCGCCATGGGTGGTCCAAGGCGGTCGGACCCCTTAGTTTGGCACCCGTGGGCCAGGAGGTCCGACCACATTCTCTTGTACGTTGAGCGACTATCCCAGTTCTTACTAAGCCTTCTAGTTTGGGGCCTAGTAAGATACAAAAAACCCATAGTGTGTTTGCTTCCATGTGCTGCAAGTAAGTAGAAATGACAAATTTTCAAAATACTGGGGGTGGGCACGGACTTTTGAGCACCGGTGTATACCGTATTTTCCCTCATTTATCCCCGGGAGATAAATTAAAAATCGCCCTCTGGGGATGGGGTAATAGAAGAGGGGGACAACTAAAGGGTGAATAATAAAAACCTCAAGATTTTCGCGTCGTAGGACCGTAAATTTTAGCCAAAATCGACCCATAATCCATCAGAAATTGACCAGATTTCTTCGTTTTTGACGTAATTCCGCTCTATTTGTTTACTTTACGCACAAATAATACCTTAGAATAGATAAAATAAAAATAGACTAATAATAGAATAGCTTACAAGAGGCACTTTAAGTGAGAAAATGCTTCAAAATATCGTAATATGATTTATGTAATTATGCCCATGTGGGGAAAATTAGAGGAGGGGAGAAATAAAAAAAATTGGCCTCCAGCTGGGGGTGGATAACTAGGAGGGGACAGTTCAAAAAAGTTATTTTATTCGCAAAAGAAATTTGTTGGTGAAGTTGCGACGAACGCTGACTACAGTCAAGAGGAAGTGGTAAAAGCGGTCTTTTGAAATGAATTCTCTTTCGAATTGAGATTCCGGTCCCACCCAAAAAAGAAAGAAGAATGCCGAGACGATTGCGGTTCTTGCATGCCCTAGTGCACTCACATATCGCGCGTTTCCGCGCGCGTTTTTGCGCATCACACACGTTTGACACACACGCGCAGCGTTTTACCGAAGCCCTTTGAAAATTTAAAAGTAGTGCTCTTCAATGAAAAATTTTCTGCCGAACGAATGAACAGGGGTCTATTTCTGCAACCCCAGAAAAAAATTCTGGGATTCTTGGATCGCGTCCCAGATTCTTGACGACCCCAGAAAATTGTATTTCACTAACTTTTCTTGGAAATCGTCCAAGAGTCCAAGATCTTGGATCCCAGATTTTGGTCCAAGAATGTGTTTCTCTAAAACCGAAGATCTGGGAAAATCTCCAAGACCCCAGAAAATTGTGTTTCACTAATTTTCTTGGACTCTTGGAAAAATGAGATTCTTGGAGATTGTGTTTAACAACGAATTTCTGGGGTCGATATTTCTTGGGCGACGACAAGCGCGACAAAAGTTTGTCGTCGTTGCCGCGTTTGTCTTGTTGCATGTCGTACCTAAGTTTCAGCGCGACAAATCCTGTCCGTGAGCTCCCACTGCACTGCCGTGTACTCCTTCAATTCTAGCGACCTCGCCATGTCTGCCATTACGAAGGAAGAGAAGCGTCAGCTGTTTCTGACCGTCAAGGAAGCGTGGACCGAGATCACCGCCAACTTCGCCGAGAAAGGCGTCACTCGCGCTACACGTGCTGCTGCGTGGCAAAAAGTACGTTTGAGGCACCTTGTTGCAGCGCAACTTTCTCATCGAGTACACTTAGGTCTTCGACGAGTGCCGCTCAAAGGACCGTGCCTGGACGAACGGCCGAGACTCCAAGTGGCTTTCGGGCAACAAGTGGCCGGGCATCGTCAAGTAGGTGAAGGAGCGTGCCGACAAGAACCGGTAAAACTCAATTTCCTCTTGTCGCTTATCGTTTCATCGCTTTTAGCAAGACGGGCAGCGGTGGCGACACGAAACTCAGTGAACTGGATGAGATGGTGCTCGACATCATCGGCAGGAACAGCGCCGGTGTTGAAGGCCTCGACGTACCGGACAGTGGAGAGGGCAAGCCCGCCAAGTCGGAATTCCTTGCTAAGAGCCTCGCCGCCTCCGGTAAGCTGTTGTCGTCCTTGTCGTTGAGCACGAACCTGTTTAGGCTCCTCGTCGTCGCCACCATACACGCAGGCCATGGTCCGTGGTCAAATCCCGAAGAGCCAGTTCTCCGAGTCTCCGCTCGCTACGCTCACTCCTATGAGCAGCTACAAGCTGCCGCGCAAGAAGCGCCCTCTCCAGGCGTCAAACGAGCAGTCGGTCGACGACGACGAGGACGAGGACTTCAAGCGCAAGAAGCACCGGTGGCTCGACGGCCTGCTTCGCCTGCCTCCTGCCTGCCTCACTCTACGATGCCTAGGCGTGGCTACTAAACTTTGTCGTCCGTGTCGCACTTGTTGTCGCCGAACAACAAGGTCAATGCCCATCTACCTAAATGTCTTTACTCGTATACTAGGATTCCATATGTCTAGCGCTATGCAGCCTTCGCCGAAGAATATTCGCATGACGCATGCCGGAGAGGCCGCCCTCGCCCGCAAATATCGTCCTCGACGGAAGTACAACGCGCTGAGTGAAGACTTCCGCCAGTTCAAGCCGAAGAAACGCCTTTCGGACGGACCGGCGTCTCGTGCACTCCGCGTCTACTACATTCGCGAGTCCGCTACGGACGAGCCGGTACATCGCTATGAGTCCCAAGCGCGTCATCTGTGCTGACGGTTTAGATCAAGGCTCTCTTTCGTTCGGGTTCGTCCCGGGTTCGATGGTCCCGTTCGGGACCATCCGCTACTTCCGCCGCGAGCAGGAGAAGCTGATCGCCTTCATCGTCTTTGAGAAGCGCTGCGAGGCACTCAACGCCAAGAAGGCTCTCGAGCACTCGTCGTGAGTAGGCGTCGCAAGCTAGCGTAGGACATAACATATTCTTTGCAGCCCCGAGATCGTCCTTCGCGCGTCGAACGGTTCCGGCAAGGTTCTCGGCAAGGCATGGACCGGTTTGAAGGTCGACTGCGTTGAAGTCGAGACTGCACAGCCGGACTCGACCCCGTCTCTTCTGTCATATTACCACCCCGTTTAAATGCGACTTGTCCTTTCGCTGTGCAATAAAACAGTGGCTTCTCTTTTGCTCACTTGGTAGTACGCGTTTTCACCCAACTATACCTCAAATTGCGCCGGACCACGAGCACAAAATCCTTAAGATGTTTGACGGCCTTCTCGACGACGTGCTCGATGCGCGCGACAGCCGGCGACAACGGCGACAGCAGCGACAAGCACCGGTCTTCCGCGCTCGCCAGTACTTCGAGCTGGAGGATTTCCACCAGCGATTCCGACTCTCGCGGACCCAGGTCGAGGACCTCATGCAGCACATCGGGCAGCACATCGAGGGTCAAACTCTGCGCACGAGCGCCCTTAGCGTGCAAGACAAGGTCCTAATGACGTTGCGCCACTACGCCAGCGGAGCCATCTACACCGCGATCGCTGACGCAAATGGACCGTCTACGGCATCGGTTACCCGCGCGATCAAGTGCTTAACCCGAGCGATCAACGAGGTCCTGTTCCAGGAGACCATCCGTTTCCCGCAGAACACGGGTAACAATTGACCAATGCACGAACATGCATGAAGCATGAGTGTTTAGACGCCTTGCGGCTCGCGTTCTACAACGTGAACCAACCGAATGGCATGCCCATGGTTTTCGGGTGCGTGGATGGAACGCTCATCAACATCATTGCGCCGTCGGATGATGAATTCCAGCACGTGGATCGAAAGAGCGATCACTCGATCAACGCGATGTTCGTCTGTGGACCTAGCCTACGCTTCTTCGCCGCTTCGGTTCGTTGGCCCGGTTCGGTGCACGATGCCCGAGTCTTCCGGGACTCGGCTCTAGCGCAGCGCCTGGAAGGAGGGTGGAGGCCGTTCGAGAATGCAGTGCTGCTCGGAGATTCCGGCTACAAGTACGTTCGTACACACGGTGCTATGCGTACCAACAACTTAAATGAAGCTTTAGGACCCGCGACTACTTGCTGACCCCGCTCGCCAATCCTCAGAGCCCAGCGGAGCGTCGGTACAACGCCGCGCACAAGAAGACTCGACGGGTCATCGAGTGTGTGTACGGCGTGTTCAAAAACAGCTTCTTGTGCCTCAAGCGTCTCCGGCACAAGGACCCAGTGTTCTGCTGCGAGGTTATCAAAGCATGCGCAGCCATCCACAACCTTCGTACTCCGGAGGACTACGTCGCCTCGCTAGAGGACGCCATGAACAACATGGGCTTCGAGATGGAGGACGACGACGAGGACGACGAAGACGACATGGATCACGCAGGCGCGGCCGCAGTTGGCGCTGGCGACAACAACGTCTCCGACGACAACGTCAACAACGTGCCTCCCACGCAGGCAGCCGCTCGTGCTGCAGCCCCACAACGTCTGCGAACTATGGTCGATGCGTTCCGTCGTCGAACTTAATTTAGCCTGTGCAATAAAAACGGTTCCTCCAGCAGTTTTGGCATGTGCGACAATGGAACATAGGTATAGCTGGGAAGATCATACGCAGATTAGCCAAAAGCTTACGGAATAACACAAGGGTAGCGCCATTCGATTCAGAAGAGTCGATTCTACCATAATCAAACTTTACCGCATCCAAATCCGACCATCTTAGCCCGACTAATGGCTTTTGGGCTTAGGCCACCCAGCTTTTTTTCTGCGATTTTCGGCATCCAAGAATCCCAGAACTTGGGTCTTGGATCCGACCCAAGTGAATTAGTGAAACAGAATTTCCAAGATCCTGGGAATTTGATCCAAGTTCTGGGATTCTTGGGTTGCAGAAGTAGACCCCAGGTTTTCTTTCTTGAGCAGGCGCAGACTTCTTAATGACCACTGTGCAATATTAGTGGAGTCAGTTTAAAAAGATTCTTTGATAGGCATGTTATCAATAGAAGAAATGGCGCTGTGCCTCGCAAAGATTCTGCCATTTAACGATTGGTTCAACCTCCCGCATTTGGCAACAGCTTGTCTCAGATTGTCTAGAAAACCTTACGATTTCGTAGCCATCTGGTTTTGCGATAGGGTTATTGAGAGGCAACGGAGCCCACCTGCAGTGGTCATCTAGTCGACCCGACACAGAAGTTAGAACCCTTTAACCATTAATGGAAGTTGCTGGTTGCACGGTATATCGTTGCGACGCTTTTTGTATCCTGTCACATTGTGGGATGTAGTTTTGCCTCAAACCAGCCTAACGCTCGTGATACGGCCCTCGAAAATGTTCGGCGATTTGCGCGGCCACCGCTACATAGCCACGTTATTAAATCGGCCACGAGAACTTTTCGTTGCTCCAGAAACATGCAAACATTGGAATGCAATAAAGATTACCTAACACGGTAACGAGCAAAGCATTAAATAACGTTCGCCATTTATCCAGTCGATACGTAATTGATTTATCCTTGTTTCAGGCGACAACGCAGCCGCGTATTAGACCAGGTTTTTGATATTGACGGATCCATTGTTAAAAAGGCATCATGTGTTCGCGCCAAAAGTGCCCTTGATCGACTTATTACTTGCCAAGCTTTTTCATACTTTTATCAGTACTTAGCGGGTGTCATTGCACTTCTCGTGCTAATTTCCATTCGCAGAGCTCTCTTACACCTTCTCCATATCGTCAACTCCGCTACCGCAATGAATCGTGTGACCCCCGTGTTCGCTCTGCCGTAGTCGGTCGTTTTCGGCATGACTTGGGCGAGTGCGCCTGTTTGTCGAAGGACATCGCATGTCAGTCTTGATAAGCGTTAGCGTTGGTACTACCTTCTTTCGAGGTTTTTCCGGTGACGTGAAGACTCATGCCAACAGGCGAATCGAGAGGCCATCCAGGATCGTCACCAACCAGCTGTACCTCGGTGGTGACCGGACGGTTCAGTGAACTGTCCTCGATCTTGCCAAAAGCGTAGAAGCCAGCAGCGTTGGCAGAGAACTGACGCTCCATACACAAGTGATCGACTTAAAACTCCACATTAAAATGCGGACAAAGTCAAAATCCTGGCTTACGACACATTGTGGAAGCGGTGACTTGAAGGACTTCGGATGCGCTGAGTTTCTCCACGTTCCCAAGCAGGTAGTCGATGTCACGCGGGTCGTCAGTAAGCAGCAACGAAGCCCACTGAATCACGAACGTCAGCATTCCGCCTAAATTGCTTAAGTGTCTTCTTCGCCCTTTTAAGCCAAAATACCTTCAGCTGTCACCGGAGCCGAAAAGAAAAGTTGCGCGTCCGGTAGGATGTTTTCGATTTCTGATGGGGCTCCGTGAACGTAAACATGAGCAGAAGTCTTCGCTTTCGTCTTCAATGAAAACTTCGCCAACGTAAACCCCGTCCGGCTTCGCAAACTGCTTCGTCAAGCTACATTTGATGGCTAAAACAGGAAAAGTGTTCTTTCAAACAGAAAATAGTACACATCATGAACTTCAGTTCCGTGACAGATTTGTTCTTTGAGCTGCTCCACCGTCGCAAACTTCGTTTTCTGTTCCGATGTGCCTACCACCTTTTCTTTTCGGCTATCCACGGCCTTGTGTTCCACCTTGAAAGTGCCCATTGGACCATGCTAGAACCTAGCACGGTTCATGCCAAACGAAGGACGCGTAGCTGGAGCGGAGTGATGCTCATCTTTCGCCATGTTGACGTCGTACCATGCTTCGACGCGAATGATTGCGTTTGTGTCTAAAGAACGAAGTAGTGGACTGGTACTAAGGCATTCCTTACCGTCGCCTTCACGAGCAGTGTCAACCGCAGTAAATGTTGTGTTCGGCATGCTCAGAAGAGGTCGCTTATCTTCAGGTACCTCTCGGAACTCGCAGTAGACTCTCAAGCTGGCTTCGCTGGTTTCGTCAAGAAGGTACACATCCCCACGAAGACCCTTTTCATCGTACGTCGGAACCAAGATGTCAACGCGTCCAGAGAACTCTACGAAGCTGACACTGAGCAACAAAATGCTTGGAAAAGATTCTTACTTATGCGAGCGTTTACGCCGCTGAAGAGCTCCTGAATGCCACACACCTCGAGGTCCGGAAGAGGTTAGGTCGGTTCGAGCACGGAGACAGTCGACGTCATCGCAAACTGGAACTGAACCGGTAGCGTACTCATGCGAAAGCGCTCATCCTTGGGACGCTGCGGGATGACATTTGCAAAGTGAACCAACTAAATAAACGTCTCACACAGAACGCTGTAATTTGGTTCGCGTACGCAATCCTTGCTTTCTTCAAGCATTCGCTAGCGCGGAAGACAGCATTCGGCCCCCCAGGAATGGACCAAGATTGCCTCGCGTTCGTCGTTTTCGCAAATCACTTACAGTTTGAGGTATGTTTCCGTAGAGCGAGGCTTGCGGATCGTGATCGGGCCAATGATGGCCACGATTTTTGCATCAAACGCACTGAACGAGCTAGGAAATTAGTGAGGTAATCGTGACCGGCATACGCTGCCTTTGTCCGAGCGGGAATAGCCTCGACTGTTATGGATCGCAACAACAACGACCGCGTACATTTGCCTCTACCTTTGGGCATCAGCAAGCTCACTGCGTCCGTCATGGCCTAAGGTGGACGCTTGTTCAAAGATAACGTTAAAAAATGCATCGTAAGAGTTACGAAAAACGCCAATTTTCCCCAGCACAGTATTGCTTATTGGAACTGATAAGAACAACTCTCAACTAGGGTATTTCGCTACGTTAAACGCGCATAGAACGGAATTTCGTTTTGTTTACACAGCAGAAGAACTCGCGCCAAAAAGCAAACCTTGAAAAGAGATGGCCAAGGCCTCTCTTTTTCAAGACAATAACCAGAAACAATGGCGGCATCCAAAAAATTAAGCAAGGTATAGTTCCGCTTTGAAACAAATCTTCATTACCTTAAGTATGCGAGAATAACGTTAAACAGTGTCAGCAAGAACTTGTTTATAAACCACGTTTCGTGTGTAAGAAGAACCGTAACGAAGCTTGAGTCGAATGTTCTTCGAACCCGAGATAAGGCCACGTACTGAAAAGAAGAAGTGTTTACGGGTCTACCAGCATAGTCCTTACCAGCTGACCGTGACCAAAGACGTTGTGCACCAAATCTACACCAACGAAGTCCAAGGTCTGACCTAAAGTACCCTCCATTACCGCACGCGAACCACCAAATTCATACCTCGACCCTTGTTAATGGGAAAGCTATAAGCAGGCTTTGATAGGATACTGCAACCGGTAGAATGTAAAGGGCAGGCTGCCATCGTTGGAGAGCAGTTTGATACGCGGCAGGAATTCGTTGCTCCCTTTCAGCGGCCCCGAGAAGTGGCGAACCTCGACAAAGTAACGACCAACATTCGTTACAATCAAGCGTGTCCCGTTGCATAGGCCGAAATAAGTCTGATTTTTGATTGACTTATGGCCATCACAAAAGGTCTCTGACTTTCGCTTCCAAGCTGAAGTATAATAAAACTTACCGTCATGTACACGCAGATTTCGCATTAACATGCAGATGACGCCCGGCTTCAGCTCTAGTTGGTTTGGTGGTAGTTCTGGGAGACTATACCGCCGCGATATTCCTCTTTGCCGGTGCTGTAACATTCCTACTCCTTACCGGCACTTACCTTGCCATGACGTCGCTGCCGTACGTAGCCGTCGTCCATTCACTGTATTACAAGACCAAGGTCACGTAAATAATGACGCAACTAGCAATAACAAGCGTAGAGAATCGATACGGGAGCCCTTGAGACGAACCTGAGCAGGAAATAAATTCCAAGTCTGTCTCGGTCATGAAGCTGGTCTCTCGGTCTCGGGGGAGGGGGTCTGGTCTCGGTCACGGTCAGTTAAATTTCATCCCGCAGCCCTGCTCGGCGTAGCGAAAGACATAGAGGACTTCTATAACTCTTTCGAGACTTTGCCTAGTATTTGCCCACGGCCTTCGACGCTAGAGCTTCGTCGCCACTATTGCCATTCTACGATAGCGTAATGGAACAGGTTTTTTTCGGCATTCAGATAAAGCAATGCTTTTCGGAAAAACGTTTGACCGTATTCAACGACAAGTACCCCGAGTCAAGTTTGCAAGAAACTTGCGGGAATTATGTTTTTGTGACCTTCTGGACGGTATCATTTGAGCGTCATCGCCGGTAAGCTTTACCACAGTTCGAGTACCAAAGTGAGTACCTTCCACGCGTAGTAATGGGGTTTCTACAAAGCTTTTCTATGTTGACGCATTCTGGTTAATAGTTAGCCTGTATCTTCAGCCTGACGGTCTTCCGGTAAGATTACGTGTGCAGTTTATTTTCCTGCCAATAAGCCCCGTACGGTCATGGCCCGTTTGTTATTATTTGGGAGTTGGAGAACACGCTCTATGTCCTAGCATTTCATGTGGCAGGTTTTCTTATGCGCTCCTAAATATATACTGCTTTTCAAAGGTTGTCGGAAAAGACAGCTATCCTTAATTTTTGCCCATTGTTCATAGTGTTAATTCCAAGCTAACGAGCAACATTGTTTCCATTAGTTCAACTAAGTTAATACCCCGCATCGCGGAGTCCGCGTAGGCACCATTACGTTAAAGGCGGGCAATGCAACTGCAGGGTAACGGCGTTAGCAACGCCCAGTAACTATCCATGGGCAATCGGCACCCACCGTACTGGACCCCCGTATCGTCCTGACAACCCCTCTACCATGTTCCGTAGTACGGTAGGGCACGAATACGGGCCGTACTTGTCTTAACGTCGAGAAAACTGAAGCCATACCGTACTCCATACTGTACGACCCCATACGCAACGTAAAACCGATGACGGTACTGAGACATGGAATTTTTTGGGGCAAAATAGATACTGTCGATTTCCAAAGGTTGGGGACAAGGCATATTCGCGTCAACAATTAGTTAAGCGTCCCCATTACTCATCCCGGTCCCGCACTTCCTTTATACCGAATTGCTTGCTTTTTATGATTTTTAGGCTTATTCTGACGTTCTGCCATGACGTGAGTCCTGATCCTGATTCTAGTCCCGGTCCTCGAGATCTGTGTGCTGGCCCTAGACCCGAATCTCATAAAGCTCTCACCGGAAAAACACTTTGTTTGGGTTTCTCCGGCTGCGATGGTCGACCGAATAGTTATACGTTCTGTTTCGTACCAGGGCATACAGACTTCGGAAGGAGCGTTGCCTACAGCAGGTTTTTTAAGATGTGAACATTCTGCTACTCTCAAATAACTT
This sequence comes from Aphelenchus avenae, assembly GCA_020875895.1. Lineage (NCBI taxonomy): Eukaryota > Metazoa > Nematoda > Chromadorea > Rhabditida > Aphelenchidae > Aphelenchus > Aphelenchus avenae. The sequence goes on from JNEY01000178.1 coordinate 209,803, forward strand.
AGTCTTGCTGTACCAGTGATTATGTTTCGTTCGAGCCGCGCCTTCCCTGAACTTCGTTTAAGCATCGTCCTTGTCGTTCCGAACGGAATGACCTCCGTCGGAAATTACGACGCGCATTCAAATCGGCGCGACCTCCGCGGGTCCCTCCGCGAACGTCCACCGTAGCCGCACCGAGAATGATGAAATCGGCGTCGGTTTCATAGCAGCCGCCCTTATGCTGCTGTACTACGCCAACGCTGCGCTGCACCGAGACTTTCTGTTGCACCGAGACGCTTTTTAGCCTTGTAGGCGCTATATGGCCCAAATTGTGCGCACCGAGACCGCGCAATGGCGCTACCATTTGGAGTGCTATTTCTGCGCACCGAAAAGCCGTATTTCGCGTGTGCATTTCAACTTTGTTTTAGGCAAATTCGGTGCAGCTTAGCGGGCCCTCGCCCTATTATTAGAGGAAGCCTGCGGCGCTACACCGACCACGCTTTTAGGAAATTGATCCACTTAATTTCATGCGATTGCCTTTCAGAAATCGCTGCACCGAGACCACTCAAAGTTGCATCATCGTGGCATTAGTCCTTTTTAGCGCAAAATCAGGCTAAATCTAGGCCGATAATTCTTTAAGCAGATGCACCGAGACCTGCGTAATTTGCACCGAGACCTCATCCTACATCTCATTCATTTTTTGTACGTTTAGGATTCCCATTTAGCCCGCGGCCGCTACCACCTTTGCTGTCCCCTTCCTTGTCAGGGCTGCGTTTGGATTGCCGTGCACCGATGTACATTTCGCTCGTGATTTAAATGTCATGCATTTAACCTGTATTTGCACTTCCTTTTTATGAAGTGCCTGTTTTCCTTACCTCAATAAAACCTTCTTCTCTCTTCGATGCGATCATCGACAGCTCCAGTACCGGCACCGAGAAAGGTGCGCCAGGAACCAAGGCCTGCGCCACCGACATCACCTTCATCCCGGACAAGGTTAGCGACGGCACGAACACCGGCACCGAGACGAGTGCGCCAAAAGGCCCGAGCCACCGACGTTGCCAGGGGCAACGACCGAGCAGATGCGCCAGGACTCTCCGGCATCTCGCTCTTCACCGATTCGCCAGGATCCTCCGGCATCACCGACTACTGCACCGATGCGCCCGATCCGTCCGGCATCCAGTTCGCCTTCTCCGCCAACGATGCGCCCGATACGCCTGGCATCGCGTACGGCACGCACCACCACCTAATACGGGACCTGTCGCGAACCGGATTCGGTTCGCGAGCGTGACCCCTGCTTTCCCTCGATGTGCGGGTGAGAGAATTCTCGCCCTTCGAGCTCCCGGTCATATGACCTTGGCGCGGGAGGACGCGAACGCGTCCTCTCCGCTGGTGCGGCGGTTTGAACGGTGGCGCTGCGGGCGCAGCTCGCCGGTTCTAGAATTCGGTCGAATTCTCCGCCCGTTGCTAAGGCAACCGCCGTCCGGCGGCCGCCTCCGTGCGGCAATAACACCACAGCCGACCTCCTCTCCACTTCATCATCCTCCTTCCTTCACCGCCGGTCGGGTGTGCGGACGGATCCGTCCGCCATCCATTTTTAGGCCATCGGGCCGCTTTGCATTGCGTAATGTGCGACCGCACAATAGTGTATAACTTTGCGTGTATTTCATGTAAATATGTACTTTATTTACTGGTTTATATACCCAAGTTTGAGGAGCCACCTCTATAAAAGCTCACCTCTGAAGCTCGAGGACT